>JAULJZ010153555.1:0-29381 GCA_032270985.1 Heliamphora pulchella
AACCCTGGGGTTCGGTCGACTGGGCTGCTATGTTCAGTCGACTGAACCAGTTTTCTTGAGTTCGGTCGACTGAACCAGGGGGTTTAGTCGACTGAACTAGGTGGTGGTGCATTTTTCGAGGAGCTTCAGTTGATTGAACTGCCTTTTTGGCGAGCTTATAAATATTCCAGTCCCTGGAAGATTTGAAAAAATGTTTGTTTCTTCCTTTCTCTCTGCCTTCTCTCTGCATATTTGACCTGCCCGAGCCTAGTTTTTGACGACTAGCTTGTAGATCCTTGCTATCTATGCTGTTAGCTTCGCGCTCATCCGGTTATATTCTCGTTTTGACGAGGTCTAATTTTTTAGGCATCGCGTTTTGATCCAACGAGGTAGGATTCTAGATCTACTGCTATTATGACGGTGTTAAATGTAATTATATGTGTTTTTACCGGGTAAAAAATGCATCAAATGTTATATTTTCTATTTAAACCTTATTTTTCTGATAGAAAGCATGTTGTTCACTTTTTTTGGCTTATAGTACTGTATGACACGTGGTAGTATGGTTTTCAAAGGGTTTTCTTGAAAACAATGGAAAATGGTGGTTTTGTGAAAAATCTCAACACTTACTATTTGGAGGTTTGGAGCTCGCCTTCGGGGTTGAGTCTCAAGTTTTGAAACGTTTTCTTAAAAATGAAAAAAAATGTTTTGAAAATATTTTGTTGATCTCCATGTTGATGGATGGATCCAAATACATGTATAATGTATATTTGTGAAAAGGTTTTGTGGTTGATGCTACAGTTCAGTTTTTAAAAGTTTATCTAGATGTACCGAGATGACGTGTATTTGGCACGAGTTTCCCTCAGTGTAAGTCCGAAAATGTGCGTAGCGTAGGTACTCAGGTCCTTCGGGTTAGTCCCCGTAAATTGAGGCGGTTGGGTGCTTAGTTCCCTCGGGTTGTCGCCTGTAAATTAAGCTTTACGTTGTGGTGCTCCGTATTGAATTTGTGTGTATCTAACTGGTCCCATGATGTATAGGAATTAGATACTGGATAGGGGTCTATCGTTGTTACCTCTGTCGTATGATGGAGTCGGTACATAGGATCATATTCTTTTTCTTTTTCCACGATGGTACATTTCGTGAGGGAACGATGTTTTGGTTACTGTTTTCCTTCAACTGTAAAATGTGTTTTGCATTGTATAAATGCTTAGTTGTGAAGAAAAAACTGTTTTGGAGGTTTGTGGGAAACGTGGAGTTTTATGACGTAAAACTTTTTTGGGTTCTGTGGTTGAGTTCACTCCCACTGTATATGATTGCATATTTCCTACTTTACAGTTTTATCGTCTGCTTCTATTGGGCTTCAGCTCACGGGTATAATTTTTTGTACAAAACCTTTTTCAGGTGATGATGTGGATGATGATCATAAGTAGCTCTGATGGTGCCGGTGGTGGCAGAAGACTGTTATAGTTTTTCTTTTTGGTATGCCTGTTCCTGAAGGCAGGTTTTATACGCCATAAGGCGATATACTATATGCATGTTGGATCTGTATACCTTTGTTTATGAGAGATATATTTTGTTGGGTATTCTATTGTTTTTAACAGGCGGTTTTGAATATATGAAAACCTGTATTTTCATAAAACTGGTGTTTTGGTGGATTTTCACGTTACCCTGGATTTTGGGGCGTGATAGTATATTAATATATCTAATGTATATTAATGTATCTTATGTATATTAATGTATCTTTTTATCCACTCTAATTTTTTTATATTTAAGTATTATATATATATATATATATATATATATATATTATTTTAGATGATTATTGTCGAAATAAAAGGATAATTAGTGATTCTTTTAACATAAAATTTATGTGTTACTTTATTGTATATAAATTTTGAGATTTTATGTTTCAGAGTTAGGGCATGAATTATGATTAATTACATATATGTTAAAAAAAAATTCAGGTTATTATAGTCTCATTTTGGTTTTAGATCTAATATCAAATGTCTCATTTATTATGAAATGCCTCAAGACATTTCTTGAACAAATGTCTCATTTTTCAAAATGAGACATTTTATGTAAATAAAATATTTTTGAAATGAATATGTATCTGAACTAGGTATTACCTGTGGAAGACCCTGAACCGTTTTATTTTTAGAAATGATTAAGTAATGATGGAGTAAGAATTAAAACTTCATCTGGGTGAGTGTTTTGAGCTTGGAAGCACATGAAAAATATGTTAGAAGAAGAATATGAGGCTCTAATAGATGTTCGGACAAAAATATGTGAAAAGTGTGTGAAGAAAAGTGACATACCTTCACTAAATTGGTCACAATATTTTGTACAAAATGAATCTTGATACGAGGTTTGAACCATTGGAAAGTAAATTTCTGGGGCTTCAGTTTGAGCATAAGCACGACCCTATTTGGAGTTCGGATGAAGGAGATATAACTGTTCAAAGTTGGACCAACAGTGTAGTCGCAAAAGACGGATCGATCGGTCCCGAGATGGATCAATCGGTCTGTGATGGACAGAGGCTATAAATGTCGGTTTTTGGGTTTGTTTTGTCATTTCTCTCCTCTCTTCTCTCTCTCTAAAAGCTTGGGAGCGGGCTAGGGTTTAGTCTTTGGAGGTCCTTGAGGGTTTCTATGTTCGTAGAAGTTGGAGATTTTGCCGTTTCATTGCACGAGCGGCCGTTAGCGAGCGTGGATATGCGTAGAAGCTCCCTTGTAGTTGCGTGTGTTGGACGTTGGCAAGTTGGAGCTCATGCTGGGCTTGATTCTTGGTGATGGAACGCCTTTGAGGTAGGATCTTGACTACTCTTTTGGTTTACTACGATTTGTGTTGAAGTTTTTGAAACTAAGCTAAGCCCTAATGAAATGTGATATGTGATATAAAGATAAAGAATGAATCGGTGGGGGATTTTATACGGGTATCTTTGATTATTTGAATATGAGTTGTTGATAAAAAGCTAAGAGGTTGGCAAAAATGAGAGGAGGCTTTGAAAGTATAATGATATAACTTTTCTTATACATTGATGATTGTGGGTTGGTTTTATGGAAATATGAAATGTTAGTATTGAAACATATGTTTATATGAGTATCAAATGATAATGTGTGAAAATTATGGGGAGAGGAACCAGTTGTGGGTTGTACTCCCAGATTTGTGGAATTGAACATTTTGAACAAATAATGAACCGTATGGATGGATGTGAATTAAGTTGGCCTGATGGGGACACATGCCCATGGGTTAGCCCCCGAAATGTGGTATTGTATCATGGTGAGTTATAGAGCTATGTATTATCTAATGGCTTCGCGTAGCCTGTTGGGGGAATAGGGAGGGGGTTTCTATAAGCTGCGCCCGATACCGGTTCATTAGTTGTGATTGCGTTGTGGTGAGTTATAGAGCTATCTATTACCTAATGGCTTTGAGTAGCCTATTAAGATGTAATAGGGAGGAATTTCTATAAGCTGCACCCGATGCTGGTTCATAATGTGATATGATTTTTGCGAAAAATCGGGTGATGAGAAAATAATATGGTTTAATGTGAAAGAAGTGAACGTTTTGAGAAAAGTTTATGGAAAGAACAATTTGGTGTGCATGAGTGTGTATGTGGGAATAAATAAATAATAATTGGTAAAGCTTGCATTTTATTTCGGTTGCACCATCACACCTCACAAATCATGCATAACACTTGATTAGTCTTTATCCTACGAGTTTCGGCTCTTGTATATATATACAAAACCATTTCAGGTTTTGAGGATTTAGAACATTATGAACTTTGTTTGGCCTTTGTGACAAGTTTTATTATGTTTATTCTAAGAGATTGGGTTGAGTTCACAGATTCCTGGGGTTCGGGACGTTACAAATGGTATCAGAGCTCTAGGTTAGAATACCTAGGAGTCGTGGGAAGTTAGGATGACCCTTTGAAGAGAGTTGTTTGATGAGAGTTGGCACCACTACACGGCATGAATTGTGTGCTTGCATGGATTTGTGATTGAATTGTTTGCGCATGTTGTGTGTTTATATGAGTATGGAGGTTGAGTTTTGGGGTGATGTGGCGTGCCAATTGGCGTCCGATCAACTACTTTGGGTTCGAAATAGAAAAGCGTTTGGCCGACGTTCTTCCTATGAGAAATCTGAATTAGTTGCCCGGATTGTCGCGTTACTTTGAGGCTTTCCCTCTATATGTGTTATATGTTGGTGTGATGTGACTAGGTGGTGGGTAATGTGTAGGATGGTTGTAGAAGATTAAGTTGAGTATAACCTAGTTGGGAGTTATAATATCCTCGTTATCGGAGTTGTGCCTGTGCAGACTAAGACGAGTTAAGTCCAGACGGTGATGTGGGTTTGAGAATATGACTTGGTGGTCAATAATCGTGGTGGGTGCAAGCCCATGAGATGAGCATTGATTGTTTGATGTGTCTTGTGCCCATATGAGTTTGGGTGACTGTAATAGTTGTCCGTTGTGTGTTGTGCTACCAGTAGTCTGATGAATGAGTGTGGTGGGTTGTGTGAAACCTCTTAGAGGTTGTTTGTTGTGGTTGGAGATGAGGTGCGATTTTGGGCATGTTGAGGATTATGTACATCATGAGCTGTATGCCCTGAGACTGGGTGTGAATTGGAGCATAGTGGACGGGAGGGTAATAGTCTCCAGCCTAAGATGTGTTAGAACGTCTAAGTTTAAATCGTATTTGGGATGTCCCTTGTGCTATGGGGTGTTATTGGTAGCCATAGTAGTGTCAGAGAATTTTAAAAGTCTGTGGGTGGCCGGCGATTTTCTTTTGAGGTGTGTTGCTAAGTTACATTCTGTGATAGAAGTTGGAAATTGTACGATGGTAAGTATGTGAGTTGGAGATGCTGTCGACAGATAAATTCTCGAGTGATATACACGTCAGTACGGAGAGATGTGTATTGGTGAATGATGATTCGAGTTTGCTCAGAAAGTTTGATGGAGAATGGTTTGTGGTTAAGGTTGTCGTTCTCATGATTAGGAGACGTTGTGAGATACATGGTGTATGGCAAGAATGCGAGCGTAGGTATGTGAAATTTGTAGGGCATGTGGTAGACATTGTCAGTGTGGCTGACTCGGTTGTTCTAGGATAACATGTTAATGGGTGGAGATCCTTTAAGAGGACGATAGCGGTGGTCTATATTTGGCTTAAAGTCTAGATGTGAAGGTATTGTGTTACCCAAAAAGGGGCGAGTGATAGGATGGTGTCTTTAGTCTAAAGTTGGTAAGCGAGGATCGCTTTGTTCGTGTGGCGTGTAGTTGCCTTCATGGTTAGATAGCCGTGCGTTGATGGTACGTGCATAGTGACATAAGAGACAAGTATTCCCAATTGAATGTTTTGTGTTTTCTGATGAGTGTACCGAAGCTACGAGCTAAAGATGTAGTCTGGTTTTTGTTTACTTGTCTTGTTATTACCCTAGTGTGACGCGACCTTGTGAAAAGATGCTCTAAAGTGATGCAAATATGTATGGTGTTGTGCAGTGGTGGATAAACGATGAGGATCTAGTGTGACGAGGAATATATTCATTATGTATGGTAATTCGAAGAGGTAGTGGCATGAAGTGAGAGTGTAAAGCTGACTCGTGGTTTTTCCTAGTTGGAGAAATGTTTTGTGGTCGATTGACCAGTGTGATTATTTTCCTTGATAGGAATAAAGCGTTGGAATCGTATGAGTGTGGGTTTGCTTGCCCGTGGTTTCTTGAAGAGTCTGTTGCTTGATCTTGCAAATCCAAGCGTCTGGGTGAGGTTTCTGAAAATGTAATTTGATTGCACAGGACGTCGGTAGTATTAATTCTCGTTGAGAGAGAGAGAGAGAGAGAGAGAGAGAGAGAGAGAGAGAGAGAGATCTTAAGGAAAATTCAGTGATTGAGTGGTGTATGTGGTGAAATCCTCGTGTATTAGTTTTGTGAGGATCCACCGAGAATGCAGACCCGTGGCTTGGTTGTTATCCTCGTAAGTAGGAGATCATGTTTGGGGATCATGCTGGGTGCATGGGGTTAGGAAGAACCATAGAAGAGTTCGATAATGTGGTTGGCCCGATGCTAAGATGGTGCTACTTGGATGTGATATGTTTGGAGGTTGATTGTGATCGACCTTGGGTTTAAAGGTAGGTATGTTGTTTGCCTAGGAGGACGTAGTGTAGAATAGTAAGGTTCAACAATGCATTGGGTAGCTCGGATGGCCTAGAATGATAAGCGAGAAACCATGTGTTAAGGTGCTGGTAATAGGTGTGTACCCAAGGAGTGGAAGTGTGGAAGTTATTGGTGACTTTAGGTGGAAGGTCTCAGGTTTGGATTTTCTTTGTCTGGTGCTATCTGCCTCCTATGTGAGCTACTTGGACACTGGGCTCGAGGCTGTAACGTGGCCGTAATTTGCCTTATGGGAGTTAGGATAATGAAGCGTAACCTTATGAAGTGAGGTCCTAGCGCAACAGGATGTGTTGTACGGAGTATAGGGACTGATGAAGTTTGCGTGTGTGCGAATGAGGCATGAGAGGACGTTAAGGTTGGGTCATGATTTCTGATTGGCCGTTTCTTTCTTAGGAAGAAGACATGGTTGTCTTGCAGATAGTTGCAGTATGTGGACTTCTTCACCTTGGTTAGGTGAAACGATTAGGACCGTTGGTTGATTTTTTTTAGTCTGGTTGTTTCGGGGAGATCCGTGAGTTACGCCTAAAGGATGAATACTACTGGAATCAGGTGCTCGGAGAACTGAGTTCCTCGTGAGTTTTCAGGATAGAGTTTGTTTGCTCTACCATGTAAGTGTAAGTGTGTGTGGTTGTGTTCCCTAGGAAATGGGATTGGCAGACCAGGAATGTTTGTCCTTGCTGAAGAGAGGGAGTATTGAGGTGTAAAGTCTTCTCTGCAGTGATTAATGGAGGACTATTAATCGTTATGTGCAGTTTGTGCTCGGTGGTGTAAGGTGTGGTTACACCTTCAGTTCTCAGTGGAATGGAAAGTTTATTGGAACCTTGCAACTGGGTTATACATGTGGTAGGTTTTTGATAAGCTTATGATTAGTTGGAGTTTGTGTTTTGATTGAGGCTCGAGCTACTCAGAGTTCTTAAAGTCGAGGAATGGTCGTCAACGGTAGTAAGTGTTGTGTTTTGGGTTTAACCATATGTTCAAATTATGGTCCCGAGAGTTTGGTAAGATATGAGTTAAGAAGGATTCGATGTTTTGGGAGCCTGGGTTGGTATGACCTATCGAGACTGACATGATGGCTTAGTTTGGAATAAGATGGCCGTGACGAGTTCTATATAAAAAGAAGTTGCTAAGTGTAAAAGACAAGTCTTGATTGGTTACTTGACGAATAAGCCTTGGACTTGGAAACTTTGCTATTGCGGATTTAGAGGATCGATGTATGTGCTGGTATCAAAGTTTGGGGTTGACAGCAGATGACAGTGTTCATGTTTGGTTTGAAATTGATCCGTAAATTTAGAATCAATGATTTGAGGGTGACATATTGAGTTGTATAGTGGCGAGCTGTTACACGAGAGATATAATTAAGTTTGAGTGGGTTAGTGGACACCTATGTTGATTTTGTAGCAGGTTGATCATGTGGAGTCTCGTCTTGGATAATACGGTGGCATCTAGCACTTCTTTAAGGTAAGAATTGTGGTTAACGATAGAGAATGAACTAGAGGGCGAAGGTTTAGAGGAAACAAGTTCTTGTGTGTGAACGTTTGTAAGATGAGCGTCCTGTCAGCTTTAGTGATGGCATTGTCAGCATCAATAGCATAGCGATGTGATATCAAGTAGGTGGTCATCAATTGGTCATCAGAACAAAAGTAAGGTTTAGGTGTGAAACGGGTGACTTCGTGAATTCAGTGATACTTATGTATCGAAGTTTTCGTAATGGGAGTTGGATCTTGATTTAATGATTGATGGGGTAGTATTTGGCTTGAGTTTTAGAGTTGAATTTCCAGGACAAAATTCTTTAAGGGGGAAGAGTTGTAAGACTCTGAATCATTTTATTTTTAGAAATGATTAAGTAATGATGGAGTAAGAATTAAAACTCGATCTTGGTGAGTGTTTTGAGCTTGGAAGCACTTGAAAAACATGTTAGAAGAAGAATATGAGGCTCTAATGGATGTTCGGACAAAAATATGTGAAAAGTGTGTGAAGGAAAGTGACATACCTTCACTAAATTGGTCATAACGTTTTGTACAAAATGAATCCTGATATGAGGTTTGAACCATTGGAAAGTAGACTTCCGGGTATTCAGTTTGAGCACAAGAACAACCCTATTTGGAGTTCGGATGAAGGAGATATGATTGTTTAAAGTTGGACCAATAGTGTAGTCGCGAAAGACCGATCGATCGGTCTCGAGACGGATCGATCGGTCTATGACGGACAGAGGCTATAAATGTCGATTTTTGGGTTTGTTTGGTCATTTCTCTCCTCTCTTCTCTCTCTCTAAAAGCGTGGGAGCGAGCTAGGATTTAGTCTTTGGAGGTCCTTGAGGGTTTCTATGCTAGTAGGAGTTGGAGATCTTTCCTTTTTCTTGCACGAGCGGCCGTTGGAGAGCGTGGATATGCGTAGAAGCTCCCTTGAAGTTGCGCGTGTTGGACTTTGGCGAGTTGGAACTCACGCGGGGCTTGATTCTTGGTGGTGGAACGTCTTTGAGGTAGGATCTTGACTACTCTTGTGGTTTACTACGATTTGTGTTGAAGTTTTTGAAATTAATCTAAACCCTAATGAAATTTGATATGTGATATAAAGATAAAGTAAGAATCGGTGGGTGTTTTTATACGGGTATCTTTGATTACATGAATATGAGTTGTTGATGAAAAGTTAAGAGGGTGGCAAAAATGAGAGGAGGCTTTGAAAGTATAAAGATATAACTTTTCTTATACATTGATGATTGTGGGTTGGTTTTATGGAAATATGAAATGATAGTATTGAAACATATGTTTAATTGGATGCGTGAGTTGAAGTATTGAATGAGATGCTAAGGTGAAGTTTTGAAATAAAAGAATCAAATACTTTGAGAACTTTGGGGTTTTTAAGAAATAGTTAACCACGGTTTTAAGAAAATATTGTACAAAGGGTTTTTAGATGGTTTTTGCTCCACATAAACTTTTGCGCCATGAGGGAGGTTTTGGAACGATTTTTCTTCCTTTTTAAAGGTTGTTTCTTATCTAAAATGTTTTAAGAAGGTGCTAAAAAACTTGTTAGTAAAAAAAATTAAGTTTTTCGCTTGAAGAAGGCCAGGAGCAGGACGGCTCGATGGACCGATCGATCGGTTTATCGAGCGGTCTTTTGATGCTCTCGGTACTCTTTTGCAGGCAAGAGACTGATCGATCAGTCTCTTCACCGATCGATCAGTCTGGTTATTTTCCAAAACTTTTGATGTTTTGCTTAAAGGTTTAACTTTTGGGAACTTTAAACCTAGCTTTTGGATTACTTTATTACATTAGTTAAACCCTCGGTTGGGCGTATTTAAAAAGGTTTTGAACTCATAATTTGTTTTCGTTTTAAATCGTGTTGGTCTAAATAAGTTTTGATGGATATTGGTTTACAAAAATGGGTCTTTGAGGAATGTGATTTAGTATAATTATTTCTTAAAACCCCTAGTTTTGAAAAGGAATATGGATTTCTAATATATTTATATATGTATATGATGGGTGCATCCTTTCTTTAAAAAATATGATTTCTATTGGATAAACTTTGTGTTGATATTATATGAAATGGGTAAATGAGATGTGATATATGAGACATAATATATTGGGGTTATGATGCATATGACATGAAAAGAAATTTTAATGTACAAACGAAATTTGATGAGAAAAAAATAAAAAGGGAAATTTGATATGAGTATCAAATGATAATGTGTGAAAATGATGGGGAGAGGAACCAGTTGTAAGTTGGACTCCCGGATTTGTGGAATTGAACATTTTGAACAAATAATGAACCGTATGGATGGATGTGAATTAAGTTGGCCAGGCGGGTCCACGGTGAAAGACCGAAAACTTGCGCAAGATGGGGACCACATGCCCACGGGCTAGCCCCCGAAATATGGTGTTGTATCGTGGTGAGTTATAGAGCTGTCTATTTTCCAATGGCTTCACGTAGCCTATTGGGAGAATATGGAGGGGATTTCTTGTCACGCCCCAAAACCCGGGGTCACGTGAAAATTCACTAAACATCCATTTAATATGAAAATATAAGTTTTCATACATTGAAATCTTCCTGTTGAAACCAATGGAATACCCAACAAAATGTATCTCTCATATATAAAAGACATACAGTTCTAACATGCATACAGTATATCGCCTTACGGCATACAAAACCTACCTTCAGGAACAGGCATACCAAAAAGGAAAACTATAAAAGCCTTCCGCCACCGCAGGCACCACCAAAGCTACTCCTCATCTACAGCATCACCTGAAAATGGTTTTACAGAAAATTTCCACCCGTGAGCCGAAGCCCAATAGAAACAGATAATAAACTGAAAAGCAAGAATATGCAATCATATGGTAGGAGTGAACTCAAACACAAAACCAAAACATGTTTTCCAACCAAAAGCCTCAAGTTTTTCCCAACAGACTACACAAGTCTCCCAAAATGATTTCATTAAAATAAAACCCTGTTTTCATCCTTCAAACCATGTGATGCAAATATTGCAAATAACCAACCATAGTTAAGGAAAAACAGTAATCCAAATCATCATTCGCTCACGAAATGTACCATCATGGAAAAGAAGAAGAATATGATCCTATGTACCGACTCTATCACAAGGGGGACAGAGGTAACAACTATAGACTCCTGCCTATTATCCTAATCTTGAACCACTTAAGGCTTGCTTGGTAATGACAAGTTCTATACGGAGCACCACGACGAACCACTTAATTTATGGGCGACAACCCAAGGGAACTAAGCACCCAACCGTCTCAATTTACGGGGACTAACCCAAAGGGCCTGAGTACCTACGCTGCGCACATTTCTAGACTTATACCGAGGGCAACTCGTGCCAAATACACGTCATCCCGGTACATCTAAATAATCTTCTAAAAACCGAACTGTAGCATCAACTACAAAAGCCTTTTCGCAAATATACATTATACATGCATATAGATCCATCCATCAACATGAAAATTAACCAACATTTCAAAATGTTTTCCCCAAAAGCAGTTATACAACGCATGTATAAGCAAGAGATCCAACCCATGAAACCATGGAGATCAAACCAAAACATGTAAAAACATATTTTCATGTAAACATTTTAGAAAGTGAGACTCTGTGAGACCCTGACCCGTTTCTTTTTGGGAAATGATCCAAGTGTTCACGAGAGTAAGAATTGAAGTTTGATCTTGCTTCTTCTGTTTAGTTTTTCTCCCAGTGTTGACCGCTCGAGCGGGATGGTGGCGGAGAGTGGGTCTGGATGGTGACCGCTCGAGCAGTGGTCGTCCGCTCGAGCGATGGTATAGCAGAGGAGTATGTCGGCAGGAGTCCGCTCGGGCGGTGATTGGGCGCTTGAGTGGTGGAGGCCTGGCACGAGATTCTATAAAAATGTGATTTTGACGCATGTTCGGGTTTAGAGATTTTGCGGGGTTGGTCCCAAGGGCTATGGGAAGTTGCGGTGCGAATTTCAAAAATAAAAAAAGAAGATATTTTGGAAGCCTATAAATATCTGGAGTTAGATATTTTCAAAAGATATTTTCAAAACTTAACTCCTAAGTTTCCTCATTTTTCTCTTTGCCTTCTCTCTAACTACTCGGGGGCCCGGGGTTCAGTTTTCAACGATTAGACAGCAGATCCTTAGTATCGGCATCGTGGTCTGCACTATCATCTAGACAGAATTTTATTTCGACGAAGTTCATTATTGCACGTGGATCGAGACGCCGACCTTTTAGCTCAACGAGGAAGGATTTTAGACTCTATTGCTGTTAAAGGGTACTACGTGCGATTATAAGTATTTTGACCGGTTAAAAACGCATATAAAGGTGATTTATGTTCTAGATCTGGTTTTTGACTAAAACCTTTTTTTTGGGAGTTTTTGGTGGACGGAAGGGTGTTTTGAAAGTTCCGTTCGAGGCTTTCAGGTTGTCTTGAGTTTAGTTATGCCCTTGGGTATCAAAATCGGTGTTTAGAGGCTTTGATTTTGAGTTTATACATGTTTTGGGGAGTTGGAAAACCTTTTTTGGTCTTAGAACAGAAAACAGGGGGGTTCTGGAGCTTCAGTTCACGTTGAAGGGCGCCTATCGAGCGCTGCTCACTGGTTGAAGGGCGCTCAAGCGCCTAGCGAGCGCCGTGTCCGTAGGGCCATTTTCAGAAAATTTTCTTTTAATCATATCTCCCTCATCCGGACTCGGAATTGGGTATTTTTGTGGTCAAATTGAAGCCCCGGAAGTCTTATTTCCAATGAAACCTCTCTCATCTTAAAATTATTTTTGTAGAAAAAGTTATGACTAAAAGAGTGAAGGTATGTCAAGATTTCCAAACCGTTTTGCATCAGTTTTGGGCCAAATGCTTGGGAAATGTTGTTTTTCATCCTTGTGAGCCCTTTTGACCAAGTCTCTTGTTCCTTGGAAGTTTGTTTGTGGGTGTTTCATGTGACCCGGATGTCGAGACGTGATTGTGATGGTTGGCTAGTGACGCTACATGCAGTTGTATGCTTTTTTTTTCCGGTTGAAATGCTTATATATCATGTGTTATGTTTAAACCTTGTTTCAGATAAAAAGCATGTTTCTAGCTTTTCTTGATTTATTACATGATATGACTTGTGGGTGTTAGGTTTTCAAAGGGTGTTCTTGAAAATGGTGGTTTTATGAAAAATCTCAACATTTTTATGTTTTGGAGGTTTGGAGCTAACCCTTAGGGTTGAGTCTCAGGTTTTGAAACGTTTTGTTAAAAATGGAAAAAAATATTTTGAAAATGTTTTGTTTTGATCTCCTTGTGAGGGATGGATCTATGTACATGTATAATGTACCGATTTGAGAAATGTTTTGAGAAGATTATCTAGATGTTCCGGGATGACGTGTATGTGGCATGAGTTGCCCTCGGTGTATGTTCGGAAACGTGCGCAGCGTAGGTACTCAGGTCCTTCGGGGTAGTTCCCGTAAATTGAGGCCGATGGGTTCTTAGCTCCCTCAGGGTCGTAACCTGAAAATTAAGCAGTTCGTTATGGTGCTCCGTATAGAACCCGTGTGTATCTAGGCGATCCCGTGATATCTGGGGGTTAGATACTGGACAGGAGTCTAGAGTTGTTACCACTTTTCCTTTGTGATGGAGTCGATACATAGGATCATATTCTTCTATTCCGCAATGGTACATTTCGCGAGGGAACAATGTTTTGATTATTATTTTTCCTTAACTGTGGTTGATTATATGCATTTGTTGCAACACCTGGTTTGAAGGATGAAAACATAGATTTTATGAAACAAAACCATTTTGGGAGACTTGTGTAATCTGATGGGAAAACTTGCAGTTTGTGGAAAATCGTTTTGGGTTCTGTGGTTGAGTTTAGCTCCCACCCTATATGATTGCATATCTTGCCTGCTTACAGCTTTATAGTCTGTTTCTATTGGGTTTCGGCACACGGGTGGAAATTTCTATAAAAACCATTTTTAGGTAATAATGTACATGTGGAGTAGCTCTGGTGATGCCCGCAGTGGCGGAAGACTTTTATAGTTTTCTCTTTTTGATATGCCTTTTCTTGAAGGTAGGTTTTGTACGCCATGAGGCGATATATAGTATGCATGTTGGAACTGTATGTTATTTATTTATGAGAGATCCTTTGTTGGGTATTCCATTGGTTTCAACAAGCGGATTTAAATGTATGAAAACCTATATTTTTCATAAAACTGGTGTTTGGTAGATTTTCACGTGACCTTGGGTTTTGGGGCGCGACAGACTCAACCCCAAGGGTTAGCTCCAAACCTCCAACAAACACGTTTCTCCTAAACGTTTTTATAAAAATCTCCTTTGCAATCCATCATTTGCCCAAGCAAACCACTTGAACCATCAAAACCAACACCAAGCACTCACACAGGGATTCAGTCGACTGGCCCAAGCCCCTAGTTGGCTAAAAAACTCACTGGAAAAGAGGAACCTAACCAGAAGGAATTTCAATCATCTGACCTCACACATCCAGTCGACTGAACTCACCAAAGTATGATCCAGTCGACTGGACTCAAGGCCCCAGTCGACTGAATCAACCCAAAAACCGTTTTTAAGCTACAGTTTTATCTCCAAGCCTCAAATCAAACCCCCCAAACACTCATCAAACACCCTTAAACATCAACATCTCGAAAAGAAAACCTCAAATCACCTTTCCATCCACCGAAAGCACCGAAAAATAGTTTTTAACCCAAAACCAAATCTAAAACATAAATCTTCATTTCATGCGTTTTTAAATGGTAGAAAAGCACAAGATTACATATAGCACCCTTATACAGCAGTAGAATCTGAGATCCTATCTCGTTAGGTCAAAAACCTGACGCCTCGATCTACATGCACAATTGAGCTTCATTGAAATCAAATTCCGTCCGGATGGATACGTTGACCACGAAGCCAATAGCAAGGATCGGCTATTGGTCCGTCGAAAACTAAGCGCCGGGCCCCCGAGAAGTTAGAAAGAAGGCAGAGAGAAGATGGAGGAAACTTAGGAATTAAGTTTTGAAAATATCTTTTGAAAATATCTAACACCAGATATTTATAAATCTCAAAAATATCTTTTTTTTAAAATTTTTGAAATTCGCACCATAACTCTCAGTAGCCCCCGGGACCAACCCCGCATGCTTGAAATAACCAAAACATGCATCAAAACTCATATAGGCATATCAAAGCAAAAATGCTAAAAAGGCGTCAAAACACCTAACATGTATATATATATATATGAGGCGGTACAAGATCTCACAACTCTCTCCCCCTTAAGAAATTTTTCCCCCGAAATTCACTAAAAGGTCACGAGGTAAACAACTCCGGGTTTCTCGCACGAACCCCAAACTCAAGCTCCCAAGTCGCTTCCTCAACCCCGTGATGAATCCACTGAACTTTGACATAAGCAATCGTTCTTCCCCCCAACACCTGTTCCTTCGTATGCAGAATCTGCACAGGATGCTCCTTATACGTCACATCCTTATCAACTCGCAACTCAGTCCAATCTAACACATGAGATGGATTCGGCTCATACCTCCGAAGCATAAAAACGTGAAAGACGTTGTGCACAGATGCTAACTGAGGCGGCAGAGCCAGACGGTATGCTTCCACCCCAATCCCTTTTAGGATCTCAAACGGTCCAATAAATCGAGGTGATAGCTTCCCGCTACGACCAAATCTCATCAACCCTCTACGTGGCGAGACCTTCAGGAACACATGGTCTCCCACGGTAAACTCTAACGGTCTCCTTCTCTGATCAGCATAACTTTTCTAGCGGCTTTGTGCTGTCACCAGATGCTGACGAATCACTGTAATAACCTCGGTCGTTTCTCGCACTAGATCGGGTCCCAAAATAGCAGTCTCTCTCACCTCTGTCCAACACACAGGCGATCTACACGGCCTACCTTACAAAACCTCATACGGTGCCATCCCAATATTGGAGTGATAGCTTCAAACTCTGCCAATGATAGATGATCCTCCCAAGAACCCCAAAAATCGAGCACGCAAGCTCTCAACATGTCCTCTAAAATATGAATGGTCCTCTCAGACTGACCATCGGTCTGAGGATGAAAAGCTGTACTAAAAGTCAAGCTCGTTCCCAAGGCCACCTGAAGACTCTGCCAAAAGCGCGATGTAAAGCGCGGGTCTCGATCAGAAACAATAGTCACAGGTACTCCGTGTAGTCGGCCTATCTCTTGAACATACAACCTATCCAATCTGTCCACTGAGTCTCTTACTTGAATGGGAAGAAAATGTGCTGACTTTGTCAGCCTATCGACCACAACCTAAACCGCCTCATGTCCTTTCGGCGAGTGTGAAAGTCCTGGTACAAAATTCATAGTGATATTCTCCCACTTCCACTTAGATATAGGCAACGGCTGCAACATTCCTGAAAATCTCTGGTGTTCTACCTTTACTTGCTGACAAGTAAAACATCGTGAGACGAATCGGAGCACATCCCTCTTCATCCTCGTCCACCAGAACTGATGGCGTAGATCGTGATACATCTTTGTGCCTCCCGAATGCACTGTAAGACGTGAGTGATGAAACTCATGTAGCACCTCAGGACAGCACGACTCCGGCATAAACAATCACCCTAACAACCTCAGACTCTGATCTAAACTCACCACCCATCCAGCTGTATCTGACCCACTGGCAATGCAGTCCCGTATCATCTGAGCCTCCAGATCGGTCCTCTGAGCCTCTACCACGCGTGCAACTAAGGTGGGCTGTGAAGCAACTGAATATAAGGTCGCACCTCCCGCTGTCTCCCTGAGACACAGATCAAACTCCCCAACATCCCCAAGCATGTCTCACTCTCGCATAGCCACAGAAGCTAATGAGCCGTGAGATCTCCTACTAAGCGCATCAGCTACAACGTTTGCCTTACCTAGATGGTATTGCAAATCGAAGTCATAGTCTTCCAACAACTCCATCCATCGTCGTTGGCGAAGATTCAAGTCCTTTCGTGAAAATAAGTATTTTAGGCTCTTGTGATTAGAGAAGACCTCGAAACGCTCACCATAGAGATAGTGACGCCATGTCTTCATGGCAAAGACCACAGCTGCCAACTCCAGATCATGTGTCGGGTAGTTCCTCTCGCATGTTTTCAATTGTCGGGATCCATAAGCTACAACCTTGCCTTCTTGCATCAGAATGCAACCCAAACCCTCATATGAAGCGTTGCAATACACTGTGTAACCCAAACCCCGCTCAGGAATGATCAATACTGGTGCACTAGTCAATCTCCTCTTCAGCTCCTAGAAAGCTGACTCACAAGACTCGCTCCATACAAACGTGATTCCCTTCCGCGTCAAACGCGTCATCGGTCTGCGAGCCTAGAGAAGTCTTTCACGAACCGCCGATAATAACCTGCCAGACCCAGAAAACTGCGAATCTCAAAAACATTCTTCAGTCGCTGCCAATCTGTCACTGCATCAGTCTTCGACGAGTCCACTGATACTCCATCCCTTGACATGACGTGTCCAAGGAATCTCACCTCTGTCATCCAGAACTCACACTTCTCGAATTTCGCATACAAGCGATGTTCTCTCAGAAGCTGCAGGACAGCATGCAGATGCTCCTCATGTATCTCTCTCATGGGTGAATAAATAAGAATGTCATCCACGAACACAACTACAAAACTGTCTAAATAAGAGTGAAAGATATGATTCATCAGACCCATAAACGTAGCAGGCGCGTTTGTCAAATCGAACGGCATAATCAGAAACTTGTAGTGACCGCAACGAGTCTGGAAAGCGGTCTTCGCTATGTCCTCGTCCCTAATCCTTAGCTGGGGTTACCCTGATCTCAAGTTAATCTTTGAAAAGAAGCGCGACCCTCTTAACCGATCAAACAAGTCGTCTATCCACGGCATCGGATACCTATTCTTCACCGTCATCTGGTTCAACTTCTTGTAATCTACACACAACCGTAACTAACCATTCTTTTTCTTTGCAAAGAGAGCTGGAGCTCCCCACAGCAACGTGCTGGGCCGCACAAACCCCTTTCCTAGCAACTCCTACAACTACACCTTGAGTTCTCTCAACTCAGTCGGTGCAAAATGGTGCGATTGCATAGAGATAGGAGCAGCTCCCGGAACAAGATCAATGGAGAACTCCACATCTCGGCTCTGTGGCAACTCAAACAAATCGTCAGGAAAGACATCCGGATAATCACACACCACATGGGGTAACACCCCCCGAACCCCAACCGACTCATCTAACCTGAGTGCAGAAAAGAGGGAACCCAAATCTCCTCGAACTCGAGTGACACCGGGCATAGACATCACGCCCTCATCCCGATCACCCACAAAGTAAAAGCAGTCACCCTTTAGCGTATAGATCAACACTCTCCGTCGCTCACAATCTATATAGGCACGGTAGGTAGTCAGCCAGTCCATCCCTAGGATGACATCAAACGTGGTTATGTCCAGAATGATAAGATCGAACTCTAAACAACGATCGGTGACCTCCAGCACATAGGATCTACAAACAAGGCTCATCATCACACTCCCACTAACTTGGGACTCTACACTCAGGGTACTACCCAACCAGTCTATTTCCAACCCCAAAGCAGATACAAATGCAGATGATATAAACGAATGTGATGCTCCCGTGTCGATAAGAACACTAGTCCATGATTTAAAGACTAGAAGAGTACCTCTGATCATAGCTGGTGTAACAGCAGCATCAGATGCAATTGGTGCTTTGAAAGCACTGCGATCAGTAAGAACGTAAGCCATGGCCTGTGGTAGTTTGGTCTGCCACCATAACCATGAGTCGATGGCTGCCTCATTGACTGAGCTGAAGCACCTATGTTTGCAAACCTAGACGTCTGAGCCCTAGGCTACTACAGAGCCTATCGTCTCTATACAGGTGAAGCAACTGACGCTCTTGACATACCATGAACATTTCTCTCTCTGGAATAGGATCTGCGAATATGCCCGGAATGACCACACCCAAAGCAGATAGGTGGGTCCCTCGCCTGTGAGTAGACGAGCGCTGAACTCTGAGCCTGGACCTTTTGCGGGCACTCAACTGAACAATGTCCTGGCTGTCCACAATGATAACAGATCAATCCTCTTTGCTCTGGCCTCCCTATTGAGGCCACTGAAAGTGTAGGTGTGGACGACTGCGGCTAAGATGATCCGGCAAAACGGGGACTAGTTCCAGATGACCTCTGGCGCTTGTTCCTGTGCCCCTGGAACTGTGCATCTCCACTGCCCTGCTGGCTCCCGCTGTCTCTAATCCTGTGGCTATCTGCCAACGAGTTCTCGACCTGAATAGCAGCTTCCACCAGCTTGATGTACATCTCCACATCCAGAGCTGCAACTCTATCCTTAATAGCAGGTGGAAGTCCCCTCTCAATCCTCCGAGTCCGCAACTCCTCTGTAGATACCATCTCTAGTGTGGACCTCGACAGATTCGCGAACTTGGCCTCATACTGGACCACAGACAAGTTCCCCTGAACAAGAGAGAGGAACTCCTCTCGGTAAGTATCCCTCGAAGATCTCGAGAAATACTTCTCCAAGAAGACTCTCGTGAAAGCAGCCCACGTCTCATCCACAGTGGTCTTGGCGAACTTCCACCACTCTCTAGCATCTTCCCGCAGTTGGAACGCTGCCAACTTTATACGCAAAGCATCCTCCTCGATATCCAGAGTATCGAAGATAGAGGTGGTCACTTCTAACCACTCAGTAGCAACTTTGGGGTTCGGCTCCCCAGAAAAGGTCGGAGGATCCAACCGCTGAAACTCCCGCATAGCTACAGAAGCCCTTGGCTCAGGAACCCGCACACTAGCCCTGGTAGCTTCAACCATAGCACTCATGGTGGCCAACATCTCCTGGACGACATCAGTGCCGCCAATATCAGTACAACCCACTTGTTCCTGTGGGGCAGGAATATTTTCTTCTTCTGGAACCTGAGCATAAGCACGTCCTCAGCCACGGCCTCGGCCACGACCCCGTCCCTGCACTCCCCGCGTGAACATAATTCTATAGGAAACAATATAAACAGGATAAGCTTTCCTACAACATGCTACTACGAAACATAAGCACATAATCATGCTATCACATAGCCACATAAGATTATGCAACCACGTCTCACATACCGAGGAGAACTAACAAGATAAACTTGTCAATTTGGATAACGTATTCAGATTCCTTGTTAGACAACACGTCGGCCAAATGAGTTTTTAACATGGCTTCCAAATCTGTTATTCCAAACCCCCGATGGAAAGACTCCTCAATCTTGAGATCCAACCTCTATACCCACATATACACAACTATCATGCTCAGAAACCTATTGATATGTTATAAATCAACGTGTAAATACATGCAAGCAAGCATACACAATCAACCTCACCAGGTGATATATCCCTTTTTCCATGGCTCTTAGGTATTCGAACCCAGAACTCTAATACCAAGTTGTCACGCCCCAAAACCCGGGGTCACGTGAAAATCCACCAAACAACCATTTAATATGAAAATATATGTTTTCTCATATATAAAAGACATACAGTTCCAACATGCATATAGTATATCGCCTTACGGCGTACAAAACCTGCCTTCAGGAACAGGCATACCAAAAAACAAAACTATAAAAGCCTTCTGCCACCGCGGGCACCACCAAAGATACTCCTCATCCACAGCATCACCTGAAAATGATTTTACAGAAAATTTTCACCCGTGAGCCGAAGCCTAATAGAAACAGATAATAAACTGTAAAGCAGGAATATGTAATCATATGGTAGGAGTGAACTCAACCACAAAACCAAAACAGGTTTTCCAACCAAAACCCTCAAGTTTTCCCCATCAGACTATATAAGTCTCCCAAAATGATTTCATTAACATAAAATCATGTTTTCATTCTTCAAACCATGTGATGTAAATATTGTAAATAACCAACCATAGTTAAGGAAAAATTGTAATCAAAATCATTGTTCAGTCACAGAATGTACCATCGTGGAAAAGAAGAAGAATATGATCCTATGTACCGACTCTATCACAAGGGGACAGAGGTAACAACTATAGACTCCTGGCCATTACCCTAGTCTTGAACCATTAAGGCCTGCTAGGTAATGACAAGTTCTATACGGAGCACAACGACGAACCACTTAATTTACAGGCGACAACCCGAGGGAACTTTGAACCCAACCGTCTCAATTTACAGGGACTAACCCGAAGGACCTGAGTACCTATGCTGCGCACGTTTTTGGACTATCACCAAGGGTAACTCATGCCAAATATACGTCTTCCCAGTACATCTAGATAATCTTCTAAAAACTGAACTGTAGCATTACCAACAAAAACTTTTTCGCAAATATACATTACACATGTATATAGATCCATCAATCAACATAGAGATCAACCAACATTTCAAAATATTTTCCCCAAAAGCAGTTATACAACGCATGTATAAGCAAGAGATCCAATCCATGAAACCATGGAGATCAAAACAAAACATGTAAAAACATATTTTTATGCAAACGTTTTAGAAAGTGAGACTCAACCCCAAGGGTTAGCTCCAAACCTCCAATAAACACGTTTCTCCCAAAAGTTTTCATAAAAACCTCCTTTGCAATCCATCCTTTGCCCAAGCAAACCACCTGAACCATCAAAACCAACACCAAGCACTCACACAGGGATTCAGTCGACTAGCCCAAGTCCCCAGTCGACTGAAAAACTCACTAGAAAAGAGGAACCAAACCAGAAGGAATTTCTGTCGACTGACCTCACACGTCAAGTCAACTGAACTCACCAAAGTATGATCCAGTCGACTGGACTCAAGGCACCTGTCGACTGAATCAACCCAGAAATCGGTTTTGAGCTACGATTTTGTCTCCAAGCCTCAAATTAAACCCCCAAACACTCATCAAACACCCTTAAACATCAGCATCTCGAAAAGAAACCCTCAAATCACCTTTCCATCCACCGAAAATGCCAAAAAATAGTTTTTAACCCAAAATCGAATCTAAAACATAAATCTTCATTTCATGCATTTTTAAAAAGTAAAAAAGCACAAAATTACATATAGCACCCTTATACAGTAGTAGAATATGAGATCCTACCTCGTTGGGTCAAAAACGTGATGCCTCGATCTACGTGCAAAACTGAGTTTTGTCGAAATCAAATTCCGTTCGGATGGATGCGTAGACCACGAAGCCAATAGCAAGGATCGACTATTGGTCCGTCGAAAACCAAGCTCCGGCACCCAAGAAGTTAGAGAGAAGGCAGACAGAAGATGGAGAAAACTTAGGAGTTAAGTTTTGAAAATATCTTTTGAAAATATCTAACTCCAGATATTTATAGACTTCCAAAATATCTTTTTTTTTTTAATTTTCAAAACCGCACCAAAACTCCCAGCAGCCCCCGGGACCAACCCCGCATGCTTGAAATAACCAAAACATGCATCAAAACTCATATAGGCATATCAAAGCGAAAATGCTAAAAAGGCGTCAAAACACTTAACATGCATATATATATATAAAAAAATAAGGCGGTACAAGGTCTCACATTTCAATAAGCTGCGCCCGATACCAGTTCATTAGTTGTGATTGCGTCGTGGTGAGTTATAGAGCTATCTATTACTCAATGGCTTTGAGTGGCCTATTGAGAAGTAATGGGGAGGAATTTCTATAAGCTGCACCCGATGCCCGTTTATAATGTGATATGATTTTTGCGAAAAATTGGGTAATGAGAAAATAATATGTTTTAATGTGAAAGAAATGAACGTTTTGAAAAAGGTTTATGGAAAGAACAATCTGGTGTGCGTGAGTGTGTGCGTGGAAATAAGTAAATAATAATTGGTGAAGCTTACATTTTATTTCGGTTGCACTCATCACACTTCACAAATCATGCATAACACTTAATTAATCTTTATCCTACGAGTTTCAACTCATGTATATATATACAAAACCATTTCAGGTTTTGAGGATCTGGAATAATACCAGGGCAAAGGATGCATGTGGAACAAGGGCAGAGGAATGATCTAATATTTTTTTTGTATTTACATTATGATTGTACAGAAAGCAAAGTAGATAATTGTAATGATAAGTGTTGTAAATGAACTTTTGAAAATTAAGAACTTTGTTTGGCCTTTGTGACAAGTTTTGTTATGGTTATTCTAAGAGATTGGGTTGAGTTCACGGGTTCCCGAGCTTCGGGACGTTACAGCTTGTGCCTAAAGGCATTACTACCATTTTTTTGAGATTACTCGTACATTTTAATAATTTCTCTAAAACTTTATATTACTATGAATAACCCATATTAGAAAATATTAAATGGGAAAAAAAAGTGCAATACAAAGATAATTATTCTATGTATTTAATTTTTTTAAAAAAATTGGCAAAGTTTCCCTATTTTTTGGATAATGCTACGATTTGACCATTCACAAAATAACTTGTAATAAAAGCAAGCAACACAATATACACAGGCTCAGGCTGAATCCCAACAACAAATTAAAAAAAAAAACTAATCAAAACTTAGTATTTGAGATTTTCAATTTTTCTCTCACTTAACAAAATTAATCAAAAACTATAATACAAAAGAAAAATACTTAATTGTGAGTTCAACTAAGTTCCCTCTTTGAATTTCAAAAACTAATATAGACTAAATCAATATCCATACAATATTTTATATCTTTAATTTTGATTCAAAGAAGAGATATTAGATTGGAATGGAAGAATAATAGACTTCCTTCTCAAACACTGCCAACCTAAACATGCCTCCTAAAACACTTCGTTTAAACAATAATCAGACAATTAGAATTCTCAAAGTTTTTTTTAGAACTTGTACACGTTAAAAAGCAATAAAAGTACTGAAAATATATATTAGCATATTAAAAAAGAACACTCCAAATGTGTACTTGAGCATTGAAATGGTACGAGCAAATTTATTACATTTTAACAAATCTAAGGAATACAGCCAAAGTCAACAGCATTACTAAAAGTCAAAATATAAATCCAAATGACCTAATAGAAGAGTTACACAAATATAAGTCCTATAAACCCCTTTAAACTCTTTTCAAGATAGAATGTCCTCTTCTTTTTTGCTTATTCAATTGGTATGAACTTTTCCTGTCATTCACCACAACTAGTGGATGATAGATAGCTAAATAACTAATTTTAAAATAAGAAAGAAAGGATTAAGTTATGTACAAGTACATTCCACCAGTATGAAGAAGAAATTTTTGTCTATCAACCCTTTAAATGCATTCGATCAAATAAATCATTTGAACACATCATCAATATAGTTCATAGCAAACACATTAATAATGAGTAACATATATCGATGTGCAAGTGGTGTTTTCTGTGCCTATTGTTCTATGGTGATTCATCAAAATAGACTAAAATAAAATACCATTTAAATGAATATGAGAGTGTAAAAAATGTATGATTACAAATCTCAATTGATCATCAATTATTGCTTATAGGAACCTCAACTACAATGGTCTTCGATATCAAATTGGTAAAGTTGGAGTGATTCCTTAAATGGAAACCCATAAGACACTTTGTACATCAGAATTTTTTATTCTCCATTTTATTTTCAATTAATTTCTAGCAGAATTACATAAAGTAATAGGATTAGAATTGAATCATTACATAAAATAATAGAATTATAATTGAATCACAAATACAACGATACCTAATAAACAAATACGTAGTTATCTGAGACCAAAAATAACAAATCATAACCAAATTTTTAGTAAAGTAAATGGAAATTCCCACAAAAGTCAAGCAATGGATTTCAATAATTATCGCAATGTAGTATGAAAAATTCCAAATAAATTCAAAACCTTCAACAATTAAACTAGAATTTAAAGAAATAAAATGGGCATATGCATACCAAATAATAACAACATGCAATAATAATAACTGGCAATAGAGGTAACATAGACAATCTAATGACTGACATTATTCTACAACAATAATAAGAAGAATGGCAAGTTAGAAACTTTTAAAATACAATTTCGCACAGGCATTATTGTTGTGTCAAAAAAATTGATGTAATTAACTGTTATTTGGGTTTTAATGCACTGATATAGTGAATTTTTACTTCCACGTCACTCATGATTTTGGACTTAGCAGAGACTGTACAATGTGGCAAATAGAAATTTTCTTAAAATTCATGTATTTTTTGGCTTTAGGAATCATGAGTGGAGATTTTACAATGTAGCAAACATGTACTTGAAATCACAAATATGCTTTAAAAAAAACACTGAGACAATATATTTAATGTAGTATAAAAAGAAAAAGTGAAAAACTTAAATTTTTGCCAAATGGGGTTGAAGGTTTTGAATAGGAGTAATATTCAGTTAACTTTAGCGTAAATTTTAAAAACAAAGAGAGATTTTGTGTTCAAAATAGTAAACTATGAAGACATGATTTCAGATAAACAATCACCGTACAAACATCGATCACACTCATTAATGACATTGTGCAAACAGTGATCACACTCATCACAAATTTAATGTGGTAGTTTAAGCCCTGGGACAAAGAAAAATTCACACACCATAATATAGATAGATATTAACTTTAAGACGAATTCTTTAATTTTCTGTTAAGGAATTGTTTTATTTTGTTTTATTGAAATCAAATAAAATTTTGACAAAGTCGCTCAAACACATCACAATAAAAAAAGGCCCAACAAGTAGAATCGAAAGAAATCAACAAATTGAAACACATCTGTGTTTTTACAGCAAGTAGAATCATAAAAAATATGTTCGCTACTATGTTTTTCAAAACTACAATAACATGAATACCCAATGGCTATTGAATGATGAACAATGGCTACATAATAAACTAAACTTTCATTTTTTTTTAACTGAACTTTCATTTTTTTTTAACTGAACTTTCATTTAAGCCTTATCTTCTTATCCTTTCCAACCCCAATATATCATTTGCTAAGGTTTCCAATAGATTTCTTGTTAGATTTCTACCACTAGACCCTAAACCAAAAAAAAAAAAAAAAGGAAAAGATCACAAATCTCAAAAGATCACTCCTGCCCCAAATTAATTCTTAAACCAAAATACATAAGCAGTCACAAATCACAAAAGATCTATCTTTCATAATCAAATACATACTCCCACAGAGGTGTCACAAATAAAATGGCAAGACATGTAACAAAATAGCAAAAATCAAACCTAGATATCGAAATCGGGGATGTAGATTCGTCAAACAGAGCATGGACTAGAGCGAGCATGTAGATTTGTTGAAACAAATGACGACGGTGGCAGCGTAACCTAGGCAGACACAAAGGGAAGAGGAAGAAGGCAAGAGGAAAAGGAGCGGAGAGAAGAGCATGACACCATAGATGGGAAATCAGTTAAAAAGAGAAAACAGAATGAGTTGAATAGAAATAGTTAATGTCACAAATAGAGTATTAAACGATGAACAATGGCCATATTTTCCAAAACTATTGTCATGCCCCAAACACTAGGGTCACGCGAAAATTCACCAAAACACCCATTTAAAAAAAATAGGTTTTTACAGTTGGAAATCAAAATACAGCAGTTGGAAAAAAGATTTTCCAAGTTCAGCTCTCATAAGTGATAAACATGCATTCTCATGCATGAATAAGTATATCGCCAAAAGGCGTACAAAACCAGCCTTCACAGGCATCACATGTAAAAATACATGTCTCCAAAAGGGAAAAACTACAGCAAGTCTTCCATCACCTCTGCGACTAGGTCAACTGCACGTGCTCACTTGAAAAAAATTTTACAGCAAAAATTCCCACACCGTGAGCCGAAGCCCAATACAACATAGACAGTAAAACTATAATACAGGTCATGCAATCATAAGGTGGGAGCTAACTCGACCACAAAAGCCAAATAGATTTTTCTCTAAAAAATAACAAGTTTTTCATCTTGAAAACTTCACATTTTTCATCCTTGAAACCATGCATATAATCCTGACAGATATCATGCCACAGTTAAGGGAAAGCAGTAAAACACAGCATTCTCCACCTGGGATACACAGCCGAGGAAACATGATAAAAAGTAATCCTATGTACCGACTCTGCCACACCGACAATTGTAACAACTATAGACTCTCATCCATTACCCTAGACCTGCAAGCTTAGTATTAACAAATTCTATACGGAGTCACGACAATGACGCCATTAACGGAGGCAACCAAATCACTCAATTTACGGGAACTAGCCCGAAAGTATAGAACACCTACTGCTTAATTTACGGGACCTGAGCCCGGGGGTACAAAGTACCCACACACACTCAATTTACGGGGACTAACCTAAAGGTACAGAGCACCTACGCTACGCACATTTCTGGACTTACACCGAGGACCAATGGAAGCCCAACTCAACCACACCCAC
Organism: Heliamphora pulchella; assembly: GCA_032270985.1. Classification (NCBI taxonomy): domain Eukaryota; kingdom Viridiplantae; phylum Streptophyta; class Magnoliopsida; order Ericales; family Sarraceniaceae; genus Heliamphora; species Heliamphora pulchella. The sequence goes on from JAULJZ010153555.1 coordinate 26,931, forward strand.
TGTCACGGTACATCTATAGAAAATATTTCAAAACCCGCAAAACAATATACAACACATGTATATAAGAAGATCCAATCCATGAACCATGGAGATCAAACAAAACATGTAAAAACATATTTTCACAAAAACGTTTTAGAAGTCGAGACTCAACCCCAAGGGCTAGCTCCAAACCTTCAACAAACACGTTTTCTTTTCACACTTCTCATCACACACCCCGTTTTCAAACCTCCTTTTGAAAACCACAAATGTTCACACATCCGAATCACAAGTCTAATGGTTTTTCAATTGACTAAACTTTTCATTTAATCAATAGAATACCATAGGAAATCATTGGGCTATCAAAACCAAACCATCCAACCACCAAACACACAGCCCACACTTCAGTCGACGGGGCCAAGCCCACCAGTCGACTGAAAACACTCTGGAAAAGCAAAAACCCACGGCAGAGCCACTTCAGTCAACTGACTTGGGAGGTTCATCCGACTGAACTCCACAAAAGATGATCGAGTCGACTGACCGAGGTGATCTAGTCGACTGACCAAGCCCAGAAAATGTTTTTGGCTACAGGTTTCACCACCGAACCTCAAATCAAGCCTCTAAACACCTATTTTTGATATCCACAAGCATACCCAAGCTCAGAACTATCATAAAACCTCGAAAGGGCTTCTTAAAATCCAATTTCATCCAACCAAAACGCCGAAAAATGATTTTAACCCAAAACACAATTTGAAACATAAATCACCTTTCATGCATTTTTAAACGGTAGAAACACGTATGATTACACGTAGAATTCTCTAATAGTTATATAGTCTAGGATCCTTCCTCGGTGAGTTAAAAACTCGACGCCTCGATCCACATGTAAAATCGAGCTTCGTCGAAATGGAATTTCGTCCGGATGAAAGCGTAGACCACGATGATGATAATAAGGATCAGCAGTTGGTTTGTCAAAAGCCAAGCCCCGGGTCCCCGAGAAGTTAGAGAGAAGGCAGAGAGAAAACTGAAAGAAACTTATGAGTAAAATTTTGAAAATATCTTTTTGAAAATATCTAACTCCAGATATTTATAGACCTCCAAAATATCTTTTTTTTTAATTTTTAAAATTCGCACAACAACACCCTACAACCCCGAGAACTAACCCCGCATGCTTATTTAAACGTAAACATGCATCAAAACGTATAAATCATACATTGAACAAAAAAATATGCGAAAACACGTCAAACATATATAAGTCTAAAAAAGAGATGGGTCCAGGTCTCACAACTCTCACCCTCTTAAGGAATTTTGCCCATGAAATTTTCTACAAGGTCACAAAGGAAAAAGCTCCGGGTATCTAGCACACATCCCCGACTCTAGCTCTCATGTAGCTTCTTCAATCCCGTGATGAAGCCATAGGATCTTGACATAAGCAATCGTTCTGCCTCACAACTCTTGCTCCTTTGTATTAACAATCTTTACCGGACGCTCCTCATATGTCGCATCCTCATCAACCCGTAACTCGGCCCAATCTAACACATGAGAATGATCAGGCTCGTACCTCCGAAGCATAGAAACGTGAAACACATTGTGCACAGATGCTAACTGAAGTGGCAAAGACAAACGATATGCAACCTCTCCAATTCTGTCAAGGATCTTAAAAGGTCCAATGAAATGAGGTGATAGCTTCCCGCTAAGACCGAATCTCATCAAACCTCTACGGGGTGAGACCTTCAAGAACACATGATCCCTCACTGTAAACTCCAAAGGTCTTCTCCTCTGATCTGCATAACTCTTCTGACAGCTCTGAGCTGTCTAAAGACGCTGGTGAATCACTACGATCTTCTCCGTCATCTCCTGCACCAAGTCGGGTCCCAAAACTGTGGTCTCTCCCACATCTGTCCAACATACTGGTAACCTACACGGTCTACCATACAGAGCCTCATACGGTGCCATCCCAATACTGGACTGATAGCTGTTATTATATGCAAACTCTACTAACGGTAGATGATCCTCCTAAGAACCTCTGAAATCAAGGACACAGGCCCTCAACATGTCCTCCAGAATCTGTATAGTCCTCTCAGACTGCCCATCTGTCTGGAGGTGAAAAGCAGTACTAAACATCAAGTTCGTCCCTAAAGCCTCCTGAAGACTCTTCCAAAAGCGTGATGTGAAGCGCGGATCTCGGTCAGAAACAATAGACACTGGCACTCCATGCAAGCGGACTATCTCTCTGACATACAACTGACTCAGTCGATCCACCAAATCCTTCACGCGGATGGGGTGAAAGTGTGCAGACTTCGTCAACCTATCAACCACAACCCAAACAGCGTCGTGTCCCTTGGGTGAGCGAGGAAGTCCTGACACAAAGTCCATCGTGATGTTCTCCCACTTCCATTCAGATACCGGTAACGGCTGTAACAATCCTCCCAATTTTTGGTGCTCCGTCTTTACCTGCTGACAGGTAAGGCACCGAGA
>JAULJZ010153563.1:0-54192 GCA_032270985.1 Heliamphora pulchella
TATTTTGATGGCGCATCCAATTAATATGGCTATGGAATAGGAGTCCTTCTTGTCACTCCTGACGAATCACACGTCCCTTTGTTTTTGAAGCTCAATTTTGAAGTTACTAATAATCAGGCTGAGTATGAAGCATGTTTAGCTGGATTGGAGATAGTCTTAGAATTAGGGGCAAGAAAGCTAAAAGTCATCGGAGATTCGACACTGGTGGTTTCATAGGCAAGAGGATAATGGAAGGTCAGGGACGTGATATTGATTCTCTACCATCAAGTGCTAGAGAAGCTAATACCGTGTTTCAAATTAGTAATCTTTACCCATGTGCCAAGACTACAAAATAAGTTTGCCGATGCACTGGCCACTCTGGCATCCATGATTGACATACCACCCGGAGTCCGAATGAGGCCCTTGATAATCGAACAAAAGAGAAAGCCGACATACGAGACGACGACCGCGATTGAGGAAAGCACTAATGAACTTTCATGGTATTTTGACATCTAGAACTTTATGGAGAAAGGGGAATATCCCAAGTTTACCAGCAAAAAGGATAAAAGAGCGATACGAAGACTATCTGCACAATTTGTCATTTGCAGTGGGAGATTATACAAACGAGGGCATTTTGGTGTCAATAGGCTGTGTGTCAGCACAGAAGAAGGCCAAGAGATGATGAAAGGAATACAAGCAGGAGTTTGTGGGCCACACATGAGTGGGAACATGTTTGCCAAGAAAATCGTATGATAAGGATACTTTTAGACGACAATGGAGACAGACTGTATACAGTTCGTGCAAATGTGCCATAAGTGTCAGATCCATGCAAACCTCATGCACGTTCCCTCATCTCAACTGTATAACCTGACGTCACCATGGTCGTTCTCAATATGGGGCATTGATGTAATCGGCAGAGTAACATCGAACGTGTCAAATGGGCACGAATTCATCGTAGTGGCCATTGACTATTTTACCAAGTGGGTGGAAGCAGCCTCCTACTCAGTATTGAAAGCCTCTCATGTTGCTAATTTCATCAAGAAAAACATCATTTCCCCATGAGGTTATCTTAGATAATGGCTCACATTTTCAAGGAGAGGTCTTGGATCTTTTCGAAGAATACCGGATAGTGGCCCACAAGTCCTCACCCTATCGGTCGTAGACCAATGAAGCAGTTGAGGCAACAAACAAAAACATCAAGAAAATTTTGCAAAAGATGATCAACTCGCATAAGGATTGGCTAGAGCATCTACCATTTGCACTTTGGGGATACAGGATGTCGATCAAAACTTCAACAGGAGCTACGCCATACTCTTTAGTAAACGGAATGGAAGCCGTGCTTCCCATTGAGGTGGAAATCCCTTCGCTAAGAGTAGTAGCTGAGGCCAGTATCTCAGAAGCAAAATGGCAGAGAAACCGGATGGAAGAGTTGCTCTTGTTTGATGAAAGAAGGCTGCAGGCCCTGTTTCATGTATAAGGATACCAAAGGAGGATAGCTCGTGCATTCAATAAGAAGGTCAAGACTCGGGATCTCAGAGAAGGAGATCTGGTTCTTAAGAAAATCAAAGCTCCTATCTTTGACCCGAGAGGCAAGTTTAAGCCAAATTGGTCCGGACCGTTTCTCATCAAAACTATCATGACTGACGGTGCAGTCATTATTATGGATTTAGATGGCAATGTGTTCTCTACTCCAGTTAACCTTGATCATCTCAAAAAGTACTATTCTTGAGTTAAAAATAAAGAGAAAATAAAAGCTTGCTAAGTTAAAAATCGAAAAGACAACTCAAGCAAAAGTTAGGGCAGCCCGCAAGGTAAAAAACTCAAAAGGGCGACCTTGGCAAAAGTTAGGGCATCACAAAAGGAAAGTGTCAATACCCGAGTGAAAGTCATGCCCGAACTACGTTAAGGCCTGCTTTCACTTTCTTGGGATACGTAGGCAGCTTCTTTAAAGAAGTCCAGCCACATTTTTTGTTTTTAACTATCTTTGAATCCGAGTAAGACCTATGAAAATTTATTTCTGAATTTTGATAATAAAGTCATTTAAAAATCAGAAAACTTTGGATAATTTTGAACCTTCTTTTCATTACTTTAATTGGAGTTACAAAGTTTTGAAAATAAAAGGGAGGGCGCGTAAGTCCCAAACTCCACAAAATAAAAAGGAAAGATATGAAATCTTTAAAAGAAAGCAAAAGTCCTCAAGTCTTTCTCCTCTTTGTTGCCTGTTTTCCCTCTTCTTTGTCTTTCTTCTCCCTACCCTACAATAGCCATGTCCTGTACTCGGCAGAAAGCTCGGGACACTGTAGCTTCTGCATCTCTATCTGTGAACGGGACGGCCAAGCATCTTGATACAATGCTAGAAATGGAGCCAGCAGTGCAGATGAAAAAAAATGGCCTCAGATGTCGTGAGGAATGACTTGACTATGACTGAACTGCCGCATGATCCGCCAGGGATAATAGAAAATAGTCCGATGCAGACCAACGAGCAGAACACCAGGGTGATCCATGGTAGTCAGAGTCATGGTAGGGATCCGCTACTAGGGGCACTGCCAAGTATCATTTGGGCCAGTTAGAGAATAAAGGTACCGTCGCCAGGCTGCCTCAGTGTTGCATATCTGATAGTAGGGGCGATAAAGAAAAGCTGCGGCACTATGTCTATCAGTAGGTTATTTCTGTACAAGATTCACTTTTTTCATTAGCCAGAACTATAGCAAAAGTTGGATCAGTAAAGCCTTGCAGTATGACAGAATGTTCGATGAAAAGAAAGGTTTTGAGTTTACCTGAAGAAGTAAGGGACTGCTAGCAAAAGTAGTGGTCTCACCACGATGAACAGCATGTAATCCCAACAATGTCTCAGCTAAGACAAGTGGTACAAAGTCCTTCTCCATCCACATCTGACTAGCGATGTCAACCAATGCACAACTAACTTGCCCGTCAGAAGGGATGAGAAGATAGTGAGTAAGAAGATAGAAACAAAAAGCATAACTTCGTCGCAGCTGAAAATTGAGGTCACTAAGGTCACCGGTAGGACAAAATCTATCAATGATCCAGGGTATGTCAAGACAGTCATCCTGTGTCAGAAGGGAGGCCTCCATCCTAGATAGGCCACAGAGATGTATCACCTGTTGACGAGTCGAAAGAAAGAAAGTGGGAACCACAACAGAGCTTCGTGGAACCAAATCCAAAATAACAACAAACTCCTCCACAGTGGGGCATAGCTCTTCAAGGCCAAACTGGAAGACGTGGGATTGTGGGTCCCATAGCTGAGCAGTTGCTTTCAACAAAGGTCCGTCAATCTTTATGGCCATGAGAGAAAATAAGGAGTTGATACCAAAAGGGACAAAGTTCAAACGTTTGATATGGGAGAATGCCTCAACCCATGAAGAAAGGGGACCAGCCATCTAAGTGAAAGTAACAAAAAATGGAGCCTCCAGGGCTGTATTTATAAAGCATGAAAAGGTTGGAGATCGAAAAGGCAACAAAAAGCACAATAAACATGGCGACCGCCACCTTAGAGTGGGCGACCGCTAGCTTGAAAGGGAACCGTACAGTAACATCACTCCTTTGACCTGGCGACCACCAGGTTGGAACTAGCGACCGCCATGTCAGTCTTAATGAAAGTGGTGACCGCCATATTGGATTGTGGCGACCGCTATGTTCAAACATAGCGGGTGTGTATCAATTTGCAGTTTTTGTGGCTTGTGAAAATTTTGACATTTGTATCATACATCCAAGACAGTATGAGCAGCAATAAAGCAGATGAACAGATAAGTAAATGGCACGAAGGCTCGAAAATGCATCAGAAAATAAGAGAATGTAAACTGGGACACCCAGGCCCAATAACTTATAACAGGGGCACGCAGGCCCATAAATGTATCAAATTGGGGCACGTAGGCCCATGAAAACCAAAATGTATAAAAAAAAGTGTATCTGAATAAATGTAACTGGGGGGGAAAGCTCTCGCTCTCTCTCTCACTCACTAGTACCTCGGACGAACCCGACGGGGAGAAGGATCGGCCTCCTCTAAGCTGCCATCCTCTAAAAGTCTATTGAAATTGTCACTCTCATCTCTGTCGTCTAAAGAAGAGGTGGTATGGGACACACGACCTCGTGTTGAAGATGGGATTGGGGTAGGAGCAGGACGCTGGCCAGGAACTGGTGGTGGTATTGCACCGGTGGCAGCTACCGGTGCCTAAAGAAGAGAAGCAAAGTAATAATAAAGTACAGAACATAATAAAAAGTCACAGAAAAAGATACTCACTGGCAAAGGAACAAATGGAACTCCAACCGCACGTAAAGCTGCATCCTGCTAGCGAATCAGAGTTCACATGCCACTCACCACCAGCATGAGACGATCCAGCCAACCCTAATCAGCCTGTCAAGAAAATAATAATAAAACTAAGCAGTCTACATAAGAAGAAAGACAAAAGGGAAATAGTGAGAAGAAAGTCGAACCTAAGCATACATTGGTCGGAACTCTGGGGCTGGAGGAACCGGGATGGGATTATCAAAAGAATACCTAGCAATGAAGGATGATACAGTCTATGGTATCTCGACAGCTCTAGGTCCCCCAGCAGCAGCAGTAGCTTTAGCTCCCGCAGCAGCATCAGCACCAGCATCAGCATCAGCAACCTCCGGCACATATCTCCACCTCATACCGCCAAGTACCGCTGGGCCAGGGCTCAGAGGTCCCAGTAGATGTGCCCGGGCCCAAGCTGTGTAGTCTTCCACTGGTACCAGCAACTCTGCAGTAGGAGTCCCCATCAGCTCCAAGAGATGATCTACCCAGCTAAGATGATTGGTCCGACGCATGCAGGCTGGAAGGACCATTGGAATTCGAAAGTGTCGAGGCCGAGTGACTGACGAATCACTTGCTCCCCAAGATAATACTTTCGCCCGAATGGGCCCTCCAACAAGATACGCCTCGCAGCAACATCGCAGCTGCACATCAGATCTGTGCCGGCCTGATCCTCCACTCTCCGCCAGACATCCTAGTGGACTTATAGTAATTCAAAGTATAATGCAATACAATAAATAGTGAACAGTGAATACAGTACAGTATGATAATCAGTGTGTGCAGTGATCCATGTGAACAAAAATAGTACAGTGTAGTGAACAATGCAGTGAACAGTCGTAAATAGGATGTAATGCAGTAAACAGTAAAATGATACCTAGTTGGGGGTTAGCCGGTCCAGTGATACCCGGAATCGGTCAATATCCTTCCCTCCAGCCTTCTTCCTTTTCAGCTCTCGGGACCACCGGGCTGCACGGGAAATGACTGAAGGGTCTGCCGCGGAGTTCGTCGGGACGTGAAGCCCGAGGAACTCATAAGTCCACAGTTGCAAATAGAAGATGTTACCAAGAAAATAATGGATAATAAAGAAACAAAAATGAATGGAAAATGCGCAGAAACTAGATCATACCTCCCAAACCCTCTAGTATCCCTTGATACTGAGCTCCTGGGGGAATCGGGTGAGAGCCCTCATAAATCTGTATTGTGTGGCGTGAGCGGCACTTCCCCAATCATATGCAGCGACACGGTCGAGGTGAGTCAGAGCACCCAAGTAATGCAAATGAACGGTATTCTCCTTATTTGAAAACAAGGAGATACCAAACATGTAAAGATAAAAGTCTCGGGCGACCCACTCATAGTGACGAGGCTCATTACAGTGAAAGTGGCAGAAACGGTCGAAGAACTAGGTATATCTGACGCGATCTCTGTCCATCTGAGTGGGAACAGCTCCGAGAAAATGCATCAGTGCATCAGTGGATCAGGCGATGGTCGGATCAAATGGAATAGGGACTCCTCCGACTCGAATACCGATGATGAGTGAGAAATCGAGAGGCGTCAATATGGCCTCGAACGTGGTAAAATGAAAGGTGTTGGTGGTATCCCACCATCGCTCTACCAGAGCTGTCAACCATACCTGATCGTTGCTTGTCCTACCCAATAAGGGTATGAATCGAGCAAAATTGGAGGCATCAACATAAGCCCGACGAGGAGAAGGGTGGGCATCATACCACTCCAACACCTCTCCAGAGGCAGAACCTCCAAAGCCACGGACATAATGACCAGCATGAAAAAGAAGAAGACAAGCAGAGAATATATAAAGAGCAGATCAAACAAGTGAAGTATAGTAGATATTTGAAAGCAATAAAAATCCTAGGTTCGTGTGTGTGTGATGGCCATTCGGTTCCTTTAGGCCCTAGATAAACTGAGTACCCTAAGCCCTGGTACGCCAGGCAAATCTTTCAAGCTCTAGACAAACTAGGCACCCTAAGTTCTGGCAAGCCAGGAAAATCTTTCAATCCCTAGACAAACTAGGCACCCTAAGCACTGGCACGCCAGGCAAATCTTTCAAGCCCTAGATAAACTAGACATCCCAAGCCTTGGCAAGCCAGACAAATCTTTCAAGTTTTAGACAAACTAGGCACCTTAAGCCCTGGTCCATCAGGTAAACCCAGCAAGTCCTAGTAGAAGACTAGGAACCCTAAGTCTTGGTGTGCCTAAGTTCGTGTGTGAGTGATAATCTTTTGGTTTTTGCACGTCCTAGTAAAAGACTAGAAATTCCAAGCCCTGGTGCGCCAGGCAGACCTCTATTATTTTGTGTTAATAATTCTTCCCAAAAAAGAACAATCAAAAGAAAAATCTTTGTGTTTTACCCATTCTGCCTAATTTTCCTTATTTTTTTTCTAATTTTCTAAAAATCTTGAAAATTTTTCCTTAACTTTCTAAAATTTTTCAAAATTTTTCCTTAAATTTTTAAGAATTTCTAAATATTTTTTAAAATTTTCATTAATTTTCTTAGAATTTTTGAAAATTTTCAAAAATTTTTCTTAAATTTTCTAAAATTTTCTTGATTTTCTAAAATTTTTCTTAATTTTCTAAGATTTTCTAAAAACTTCCTAATTTTTTAGAATTTTCTAAAAATTTTCTAGGATTTTCTAAAATTTTTCCTAATTTTTTAAAAATTTTCAAAACGTTTTCCAAATTTCTAGAATTTTTCAAAAATTTTCAAGATTTTCTAAAAATTTTCTTAATTTTCTAGAATTCTTTTAAAAATTTTCCCTAATATTTTAGGACTTTTGAAAAATTTTCTTGATTTTTTTTAATTCTCTAAGATTTTTATGTCTAGCCCCAAATATATATATATATATAAAGTAAACCAACCCCAAACCCCTTAGTTTTTATGTGTTTCCAAAAAATAAAAAATTAAGTCCTTTATTTTTTATGATTTGTTAAAATAATCTCCCATTTTATTGTTTGTTCAAACCCTAGTGTCCCTACCGTTTTAATCTCCAATGCACAGGTGCCTAAGCTAAGTTCAAAATCTCAAACATTGCGCAGCAATCATCAACAACATCATCATCATCAAAATGAATTATCATCATCATACAATATCATATCATCATATGGGGGATCCTAGGTATGCATCTATATTTGAGATATATCCTATAAAAGTGCATTGGTATTGAAACAGTAAGAATAGAGAACCTACCGAAGGTCGCTAGCGAGAAATGTGATGGTCGAGCTCCCGCAGAAGAACATCGGCAGCAACTGCCTTAGTAGGAGGATCGTAACGCCTCATCCCACCCGGAACTAGGCGGTGGGGGACCGGAGCATATGTGTGAGGGTCAAAGGGTGCTGGATGGCCCTCCCCGGCATGTGGGTCGAGGAAGTCAGCTACCTCAGCCTCAGCAGCAGCATCTGCAACTGCCTGTGCCTCGGCAGCTGCCCGTGCCTCCTCCTCAACAGTCCGGCAGGAGGCACGCTCCGCCTCGAGAGGAAAGGTATCCATAGCCCTCGTAGAGGACTGGGAGATAATGGTCCTCCTAGCAGGAATGGTCCCCATGGAGGAGCTCCCAGCGGCAGAGGGGCCTTGTCGTGCCCCTAAGTCATCATCTCCATTGTCCTAGCCTGCCATGAAGAGGAAAGGAATCACAAACAGTAGAATAAACATCGTGTGAGAGCTTGTAAGCAAGAGGGGAGCAACAGAAAGCTTGGAAGCAAAGGAAGCAAGAGAGAAGTTTGAGAGAGTTTTTGGAGAGCAAGGGAGTTAGAAAGAGAGAGGAGAATGCACGAATGAGCTTCACCCGTGCGATCCTGGGGGCCTTATGCGCGCCTAGAGTTGGCGGCCGCCACTTCTTAAGTGAGCGATCGCCATGTTTTTGAAAAGTCACATGGTGACCGTCATGTTGTAAGGGTTTTAAATGGGTGGTCGTTATGTAAGAAGGGTTTGGGCTTGGCGACCGCCAGGTTCGCAACAGTCACGCCAGCCTGTCAATGGTCACATCTATTTTAGGGTTTAAAAGGGGGCTGTTTGGGATTTTTTTTATTTGTGTGCATGTTTATTTTATTTTTTTATTTTGTTTGTGTTTATTTGCGTGTTTATTTTCTTTTTTATGCGTATTGACTTTGTACGTATTATTTCAAAAAAAAATTTGTTAACAAAAAAAAATAATAAATAAGTATAATAAAAAAATAAAATAAAAATAAAAATAATTTTTCCTATTTTGTGTGGGAGTTTTTCTAAAATTAACTTTAGGGGCTTTTCAAAAATAATTTTAAAATCTTGGGTGTTTTCCAGAAAAATACTTCAAGAAATTTTTTGTGTATAGTTTCCTCCTGATAAATTTAATTTTAAGCCGTAACTTAGCATTTAATTATTTTTATCCCGCGTTTCGTCTCGAATTTATAGGTCTTAACTCGACCTATTAATTCGTGGTATCTCCTTTCAATAAATTTAATTTTAAACGGTAACTTGGCTTTTAATTATTTTTATCCCACATTTTGTCTCGAATTTTTAGATCTTAATTCGACATATTAATTCGTGGTATCTCCTTTAAATAAATTTAATTTTAAACCGTAACTTAACTTTTAATTATTTTTATTCCACGTTTCGTTTCGAATTTTTAGATCTTAACTCGACCTATTAATTCATGGTATCTCTTTTCAATAAATTTAATTTTAAGCCGTAACTTGGCGTTTAATTATTTTTATTCCACGTTTCATCTCGAATTTTTAGGTTTTAACACGACCTATTAATTCGTAGTATCTTTTTTTGATAAATTTAATTTTAAGCTGAAACTTGGCTTTTAATTATTTTTATCTCGCGCCACGTCCTAAATTTTTAGATTTTAACTCGACCTATTAATTCGTGGTCTCTCTTTCCGATAAATTTAATTTTAAACCGTAACTTGGCTTTTATTTTTTTTATCTCGCGTGGTTTCTCCTTCCGATAAATTTGATTTTAAATCGTAACTTAGGTTTTAATTATTTTTATCTCGCGCCACGTTTTGTATTTTTAGGTCTTAACTTGACCTATTAATTCGTGGTCTCTCTTTCCGATAAAATTAATTTTAAATCGTAACTTGGTTTTTAATTATTTTTATCCCGCTCTCATCCCAAAATTGTGAGGTCTTGACTTGACCGATCATTTGCTTTCCCAGTTAAGATAATTTCTTAGATTTTAACTCGATCCTTTTAATTATTTTTTCCCCAGCTGAGTTCTTAGATCTTGACTCAATCTTTGACCTGTTTGTGCTCCCTTTAGATTTTGATTCGATCTTTAAGATCAGTTCGATCATACCAGCGTCTGCATCATGTTAGCATCTACATCATGTTTCTTATCTCGCAACCTTGCATTTTGCCCTATGAACTACGTTTTAGTCTGATCCCTAGCAAAGGGGTATGTAGGCAGCTCGATAAAAATTCGAGTACGACCAACATCGTATGTATGCTTGTATGTGGCCTAAGATTGACAGCTTGGTCAAATGGTTGTTGTTTCTGGATCTTTGATATAACTTGCATCATGCGTTGCTATGCAAGTTATATCAAAGAGAGGCAACTGTAGACAACCTAATTTGACCCCGCCCAATCTTAGGTGAATTCGATGATGAAAACAGTTAGAATGGTGTCTTAGTATGATCCTCGAGAAATGATCCAAGCACGGTATTTGAACCTAATAATTAAAACCTTCAAACCAATGAAATTATGTTGAACCACCAATAACTTGCTATGCAAGTTATTCCAAATGTGGCGACCGCCATGTTCATTAAGGCGACAGCCAATAGAACCTCTTAGAAATTCTAGTCAAAAGTGGCGGCCGCCAACTTCAACCTGGCGACCGCCAACATACATTGTGGTGACCGCCAATAGAACCTTGCGGAACCTTTTCAAACATGAAAACCGCCAACTCCTAACCTGGCGACCGCCAACTCCAAATGGCCTGACGTGTCCTAAAATGTGTCAGCATCTCATTGGTTGAAGAATTCTATAAATACCGTACCCCGACGTACGTTTTCAAACAGAATTTGAGTGAGAGGTTTAGTGAGAGAAATTTTGCCGAGTTACCAAGCAGTTCGAGCCCTGACGCCGAAACTCTGCCGAAGTACCGAGAGCCAAACCTCCGACCGATACTGAAATCCCACTTTGGATCATTGCCCGAGGATCAAATTGTTATTTCCCGACTTGAGAATTCTTTAGCAATCTAGGTACTTTGTTTGGATCCCCGGTCCTTTTAACTTCATTTTCTACCTCTTTGGAGTGACCGGATTAATTTGATCATTTCATTTTGACTACATTATTGTGTTGTTTATATAGTTGTTACATTTGTGTTCAAATTCAAGTTTTAGCTTATTTTACTTGTTTTATTTATTTATTTACCTACATTAAGTTTTTTAATTCATCAATTTAGTGCTAACATATTTTGGTAATTACAACTTAATAATGTTGTTAATTGTTATAATTCGCACTTACATTTATGTGAATGTAGTTGTCAATACTACATTTACATTTGAGTTTAATTGTTTTATTTTTATTTCTTTTCTTTTTATTTTCTTTTAAGCATTAATTTAATGTTTTTTTTAATAATTTCATTTTCCTTTTCTTTTCTTTTTCATTTCTGTACTAGTATTTCTTTTCTTTTTCATTTAATGCCAATGTTTTATATTTTTTTATTTTCTTTCTTTTTATTTATTAGCTTTACTTTTCTTATAAAGTTTTATTTTTCTATAGTTTTATTTTTCTTTTATAGTACTTCTTTTATTCTGTTATTTTTTTAAACTCAAAAAAATCACAAAAAGTCTTTTAAACTAGATTTCATTTTTTAAAGTTTAATTTTCTTCTCTTTTGTTTTCTTTTCATTTTATTTTCTCTTGTCTCTTTTAAAATTTAAATAATTAGATTTTCTTTTGTTAGTATAACATTTTTCTAACACCTTTTTTTTTAGTATAAGTTTCTTTTGTAAACTTTCTTTTTATAGGATTTTTTATGCATCTTTTATCATTTTTTTATTAATTTATCATGTTAATGTTAATTTGGTTTGCTTTAATAATAAGCATGTTCTAATTAATCTCTTTAAAATTATGTTTAGAATAGTTTAACTTATTTTGTAACAATTCATATTTAGATAATTTTAGCATGTTTTTATTCTTTTATGCAAATCATGATAGTTAGTTTGTTTTAATAATATTGCATGCGGGTATACTTCATGTATCCATTAGTTAAAAATTGAATGTCGAAGGACTTAGGATTTTTCTTTTGATACTTGCATTATTTGGCGTTCTATATACGTATGTTATGTATTTTTCGTATTTAATTTTGGATATTTTCTTTTTGCCTCAACTTTCTTTATTTGCATGCATTTGAAAAATCTTATTAAAGAATCAATGATGATTAGTAGAGGTCAACCTTACGGTTAGGTGAACGGATTGCCTAACACCTTCCCCGATTTATACCTTAGCCCCCGAACTATTTTTCTCTGACTAAACGTTTTAAAAATCAGTAGTCATTTTTATTTTTCTTAGTTTTTTTCAAAAACTAAGTGGCGACTCTATTTTCAACAAAAAAGGAGTTTTTAAATTTTGGCTTTCAAGGTATTAAAATATTTTTCAAACATCTTTTGAATCCTGTATTTTTGAATATTTCCAACAAAGCCCAAAATTTTGGCTCCACAGACGCGTGTTTATTGTTTTCGTTACAACATGTTCATATGTGTTTTTATGCATGTTCGGGTTTACATATGCATGTGGGGATGGTGCCTGGGGCTGTTGGATGTTGTGGTGCAAATTAAAAAAAAAGAAGATATTTTCGTAGCTTGTAAATATCTAGCCTTAGTTATTTTTGGTGGAGATATTTTCAAAGCTTGGAGGCTAAGTTTATTTTTCTCACACCAAAAGCTCCACCTTCTCTCTAGATTTTCTTGGGGCTCGGGTTTTGTTTTTGGTGATCGAGTAGCGAATCCTTGCTATTTACACCAAAGGCTACGCGTTCATCTGGACAGAATTTTATTCCGACAAAATTTAATTTTGCACGTGGATCGAGGCTTTGAGTTTTTAACTCATTGAGGTTGGAAGGATCCTAGACTCTCATGTCTTATAAAAGTGCTACGTGTAATCGTGTGTGTTTTTACCGTTTCAAAATGCATGGGAATCGATTTATGTTTCGATAAATTGGGTTTTTGTATAAAACCATTTTTTTTGGTTGATTTCGGTCGGATGGAATCGGGTTTCGAGTGTTTCTCTCGATGTTTTGGGGTAATTTTGGGCATGTGTATGTTCGTGGGTTGAAAAAGGGGTGTTTGGCTCGTTTAATTTGGGACTGAGAAGCTTTTTCTGTTGCCGTTCAGCCATCTGGTTTGAAAATGTGAATATGTTGTTTTGTGTCGACACTTGTCGACACTTTTGCTGTTTGTGTTGACCCCTTTTCTTTTGGTTGTGTTGGGGTCTTAGGGATTTCTTTTGGTCGTGTTGGGGCCTTAGGAGTTTCTTTTGGTCGTGTTGGGGCCTTGGGGGATTCTTTTAGTCGTGTTGTGGCCTTTTGGTGGGTTGAATTATGGGGTTCAATCGACTGGCTCTCCTCTAGTGGCTTTTCAGTTGATTGAATTATGAGATTTTGTTGACTGGATTCATGATGAGGGGTGTCGGTCGTTTCTTGTTGTGGTTGGTCGTGGTGCGGCTGTGGTGGTTGGTTTCTTTGTGGTCGTCCTCGGGGATGACGTAGGTTGGTTAATCGTGGTGTTTGTGCATAGTTGGCTGTAGGGCGTGTTTGGGCCCGTGGTTCTTTTCCTAAAAAGGGGGTTTTGGGAAAATATGGGGTTTTGTGAGAACGTTGGTGAGAATCGTTTTGTGGGAGGTTTGGTGTTGGCCTTTGGTAAGGTCTTGTTCTGGGTTTTGTCGGTTGTGATGGGTGTTGTGGCGAGCTATGTGGCACGTGGTGTCGTTATGTAAAACATAGTGTTTACATGTGGTTATTTGTGATCGTTCTGTATGTGAGACCCTAACCCATTTTCTTTTTCGGCGTTTTCGGATGCGCGTTACGTGTTTTCGTTTGAGCATATTTTTATTTCTTTTGAAGCATAATCGGGCTTAGATATGCATGCGGGGTAGGTTTCAGGGGCCGTGGGCCGTTGTGGAGCGAATTTTGGAAAATTTTAAAAAAAGATATTTTGAAGGCCTATAAATATCTGGAGTTAGATATTTTCAAAAAAATATTTTTTAAAACTTTTTCAACAAGCTTCCTATTTTCTCTCTGCCTTCTCTCTAAGTTCTCAGGGGCCCGAAGCTCGATTTTCGATGATCAAACTGTCTATCTTTGTTATTGGCGTCGTGGTTTACGCGTTTATTCGGTCAAAATTTCATTTCGATGAAGCTCAATTTTGCACGTGGTTCGAGACGTCAACTTTTGAACTCATCGAGGTAGGATTCTAGACCCTACTACTGTATAAGGGAACTACGTATAATCGTGTATATTTTTAACGGTTAGATAGTTGTAGATCTGATTTTCTGTAAAGTTGGGGTTTTGGGTTAAAAATAGCGTTTTGTCGATTTCGGTGGATGAAATCGTGTTTCGAGAGTTTCTTTTGAGGGTTTACTGTTTGGCTTGGGCGTGTGGATGTCCAAGGGTGTTGAGTGGGAGTTTGGAGGCTTCGATTCGGGATTTAGAGGTAGAACCCGTTGCTTAAAAAATAGTTTCTGGGCTTGTTCAGTCGACTGAACTCATAGGTTCGGTCGACTGGATCATAATTCTTGAGTTCGGTCGGCTGGACCGTGGGGTTTGGTTGACTAAATCGTGCATTGAGGTGTTTTTGTGATTTTCTAGTGTGTTGTTCAGTCGACTGGGAGTTGGGGTCCAGTCGACTGGGAGTTAGGGTCCAGTCGACTGAACCTGGGCAGTTTTGTGTTTGTGGTTTTGGTTGGTTTCTTGGTTTCCAATTAGTTTCTTACAGTATTCAGTTGATTGATTATGGGGTTAGTCAATTGAAATACTGTTGGATGCCTTTTGGGGTTCGGTTGGTTGCGTGGTATCTTCGGGGGTCGTGTCGTAGCCTCAGGTGTTTTTGTGGTGCTGTCCTCGGGTGTGACGTGCGTGGTTAGATGTGAGTTGCTAGGGCACGGTTATGTGCGTAGTGCTTGTGCATCATTGGTTGTGGGGCGTGTTGGGGCTCGTGGCACCTTTAGAGAAAATGTGGTGTTAGTGATCTCGTGGTTTGAGGGGTTTGGTATAGCCTTTCCAGTTAGGATTAGTAGTGTGGGTTGCTAGTTATCCTTGTGAGTGGATATCGGGTTTTTGTGGTGAGTGATGTCACGGTTTGAGGTTATATAGCTATGTGCACTTATAGCTGGCTTTACGCATTTATAACTATGGTTTATTATGTATGGATTATGTAAGTGGATTACATGTTTTGGTATCATTACGTATACCGTGATTATGTGCTTTAAAACTTAGAAGTTTTATAGGCATGATTTTGTGGAATATGAGGAACTAATGCATGTGATGCATGTTGCATGAGTTACAAATATTATGTGAGTCACGTGTGTAACATGTGACGTGGTTTATGAAACGTAGTGATAGTACGTGACTCTATGCATTTAAACCCTGGTTTAGTATGCATGTGGTGATTCGGTGTTATCCCGTAATGTTCAGTTTTATCCTGTAATATGCAGTTTTATCCCGTGGTGAGCGGTCTTATCCCGCGGTATACGGTTTTATCCTGTGATTTACGATTTTATCCCGTGGTATAATCAGTGGTCGGCGGTTTCATCCCGTGGCTTATGGTAAAGTATGCAGTTTTACCCCGTGGTGTGGTTTGCGATTTTACCCCGTGGTCTGGTTTGCGATTTTACCTCGTGGTTTGGTCTATGGTTTTACCCCATAGTATACGATTTTATCCTGAAAATGTATGTTTATGTACGGATCTTTGTCTCAGTGTTAGGACTGTGGTTGCGAAGTGTGAGGGCCTGTTGTTAGATCTGTGGTTGCGACGTATGAGGGCCGGCTGTATGTATCATGGATTGCATGTACTGCATTATGGGACGGATAGACCAATTTTCAAACTATTTTAAGAGTCGTGTGAATCGCGATCTAAAACCCATTTTTTAATTGTTTTTAGGCTCCCGCGAGTGAATCAAAAGCTGGTTTATATCCTCGCTTTCCCGTTTGCATGTGAAAACTGTTTTCAAGGCTTGAAAGAGAGTCTAAACCTGCACTTCGATTTCCTAGCATGTTTTGTTTATACTGCATGCCTGTTTCATTTCTGCTGAGTCTTGGCTCACGGTGTGGGATTTGCTTTTCTTTAGGTACCGGTCACGCAGGTTGATCTGGAGGTGCTGGAGAGGTGGAAGAGTTATAGTCTTCCTTTTTGTTTCTATCTATATCATGTATGCTTAATACATGTTTCTCGGCATTGAAGCTTTGTATTGTATGCTGTTTGGCGTTTATATACACTGCATGTATGTTTATTTTGAGAGTGTATTCTCAGGTTGGGTGTATGTTTGGTTGTTTATGGGTGTTTCACGTGGCCCGGAGTTTGGGGCGTGACACTGTATCTAGGACTCTGGTTTCATTTATGCATGTGTTGCATGAGATGCATGTGTAGCGTGAGTCACGTGTATAGCATGTGACATGATTTTATGAAATGTAGCATTGGTACGTGATCTTATGCATTAAAACTCTGGTCTAGTTATGTATATGTGATGAATGGATATGTGGTTCAGTGAACGTTAACTCTGGTCAACGGTGTATTAGTTGGGGCTGTGGTCTCTCAGTGAAAGTCTGAGAAAGTGTATTAGTTGGGCTGTGGTCCCTCGGTGAAAGTCCGAGAATGTGCATTAGTTGGGGGGGCGGTCCCTCGGTGGAAGCCTAAGAAAGTACATGGATTGTATGCGAAGTATTGTGAGATGGATAAAACCAATTTCAAACCATTTTTGAGACTCGTGTGAGTCGTGATATAAAATAGTTTTCAAACCGTTTTCAAGGCTCTTGTGAGTTAAAAAAAAAGGTTCTTATCATTGCATCCCGTTTGTTTGTGAAAACTGTTTTAAGGCTTGAAAGAGAGTCAAAAGCTATACTTGGTTTCTTAGCATGTTTAGCTTATATTTCATACTTGTCTAGTTTCTGCTGAGTTTTGGTTCACGGTGTGAGATTTAAAATGTCTTTTAAGTACCGATTGTGCAGGTTGATTTGGGGTTGCTGCTGAGACAGAAGATCTGTAGTCTTTTTTTTTGTTCTTTTGGATCATGTATGCTTATAACACGTTTCTCGGTGTTAGAGCCGTGTATTGTATGTCTTTTTAACGATTATATTTAATGCTTGTATGTTTTACTTTGTGAGTAAACATCGAGTTGGGTATTATATATGGTTGTTTAAGGGTGTTTCACGTGACCCAGAGTTAGGGGCGTGACAAATTCACTACGCATATGCCACTGATATATTTATCAGTATTAAGTATCTATTACAATATTTTCTTATAACATAGTTTTAAATTGATAAAATGTATCAGTGGTTTAGGGAAGTTCTGTGCATTTAGCAATAACATGCAACTAATAATTGTATCAGTGTTCAACAGATAAGTACTTTAAAAATTGTTCAACATTGAATTTGCATCTAATAATTGTATCAGTTGCATACTGATCATATAGAGAATATATGTATCAAAAAATCACCGAATCCTAACTCAACCAGATCCACTTACGCAATGAAATTTGATCAAATCTGGCTACATTCAAATCCACTAAATCATTCTCAAACAATGTACTTACCGAATCGATCAACCTCTCAATTCGATTGGTTTCAATTCGTCAGTGAATCGTCAAGATTCGGTAAATTAGACAATAAAAAAAGTAAACTGAGAAAGTCAGAGAAAAAGAAAAAAGGAAAGAAGAAAGGTAGCGGCGCGCACAGGTGCGCCAACCTGACGCTGCAGCTCTCACCCATTGCCACAACCGGTGGCCGTCACCGCCACCGCTGTCCACTCCAGTCGTCGTTGCTGGCAACCCTGTCCCCGCACATCGCCGTCGTTCCGCTGTCGGACTTTCCTCCCCCCTCTCTCTCTCTCTATATATATATATATATATATATATATATATATATACACTCCGCTCCCCCTCTCCCATTGTACCGACACCACTACCGCCACAACACTACCGGCCGCTAGCCACCAGCGTCGCCATTACCAGCGTTATCTCTCGATCTCTCTATATCTCTCTCTCTCTCTCTCTCTCTCTCTCTCTCTCTCTGGATTCGATAATGGAAGGATTGAAAGATTTAGAGAGAGGGAGAGATTTTAGAAAATGGGAGTTAATTAGAAAATGAAAAGGATAGATTTTAAATGAGGGTAAATTAGACATTAAAAAATTACTTTAAATGATAAATGACTAAATCTATTAAAAAGAATTATAGGACTAAATCTCTTATAATATCCTAAAAAAAGACTAATCTTTAAATTTCTCGATTATTAAATCCTTTCAGTGTAAAGAAAAAAAAATATATATATATATATCGAGCTTAAATCTTGGAACCTGCGCTTGCAAGTTATATATACCAGCGTTCTCGTGGCAAAGTGCCTTTTTAATTTATTGTAATACAGATGTTTTATTTAAAAAATAAAAAAAATAAAATAGTTATATATTTGCAAACTTAAACCGAATTAACTGTGAAAAATAAGCAAAATAATGTAGTTTTTAAATTATATCTTCAAAATTTTAAAATAAAAATAGTTATACAAAAAAATGTATTTTGGGTAAAATTTATATTCACGCAGCTTCAATTTTTCCCTTAATATAATAGTACAGATAAAGGCACAGCTCTAGTCCCTTGGGACTAAATTGACCCGAATAATTTTGGTTTTAAAATAAGTTTATTTTGATAATTCGAGTCATTTATTTTATAATTCTTAGCGTGTAGATTATTAATTTAAAAAATTTAATTGATCAAATAATATTAGGTGACTGAACAAAACACATTAGTGTTACAATAAATTAACGGTAAAGTCTATTCACCATTTATTTTTTTAAAACACAAACATGATTTTATTAAATACTTATCAATATCAGATTAATTTAATTTTTTGCATTAATAGTTTACATAATGTACACCACATGAACAACTTGAATCATTAAAAGAAAAACTGCTCCCTATATATAATGTAATATATAGATATATATTTTTTATATATGAGAACCTCAAAAACACCGTTGGTTTCGTATGGCTCTCATTTTTTAGCAAAAAATAGTTTTTGAAAACAAACAAAATCATTTTTGATATTTTTAAAAGTAAATTATTATTTAAAAAAATTATCAAAAAAGTTCCTCAAATAATTTTAAGAGGCTTTTTTAGGAGTGTGCTGTATTTAAAAATCTTAAAAGAATTAGTCTCATGCTTTTTTTAACCAAAAATCATGTTCTATTAAAATTTTGTCTGTCTAATATAGCTCTAAGTCTATTTAAATAGTTAGCATTAATTATTTAGCTCTTAACCATGTTTGAATTCTTCAAGCTAATGAAAATAATTATTACTTCTTTATAAATGAAAATA
The DNA here is from genome assembly GCA_032270985.1 of Heliamphora pulchella. Lineage (NCBI taxonomy): Eukaryota > Viridiplantae > Streptophyta > Magnoliopsida > Ericales > Sarraceniaceae > Heliamphora > Heliamphora pulchella. Next base: position 18,791 of record JAULJZ010153563.1, read on the forward strand.
ACCGTAACATTTGAGAAAATTTTCAATTAAAAATTAAGTTTTAAAATTGGAAATTTTAAATTAAAACATTTCTCAGTTCTAAAAATGAGAAATTAGCTTAAAATTGAGATAGCATTCTTAGAGCTAAAATGCCAGACAAAAATGTGGAGCCTGCATTTCATAATGCCGTTATGAAACACATAATACATGGTTTATGCGTGATGTACAATCATCGATCACCATGTATGGAAAATGGAAGGTGCAAAAGAGGTCAAAGCCATTTTCTCCAAACACAAGGAATTGATTCGTACCTTGTATATCGAAGAAGAGAAGGACAGTCTCTACCATTACAAAGTAATGAAGAAGTCATGGTGAATAATAGTTGGATCATTCCATATAATTTGTAGTTGCTCTTGAAATATGATTGTCATATCAATGTAGAGACTTGTAGCAGTATTAAAAGTGTGAAATACTTATACAAATATATGTTTGCAAGGACCCCAATCATATTGCTCTCGAAGTTCGTCGAGGCCCGAACTATAATAAAATATAACAATTTGTAGATGAAAGATGGAATTGTACTCCTAAGGCATTTTGGAAGATATTCAAAATTTTAATGACCCGACTGGTCCTTCTATCTAACGTTTCCAAATACACTAACCAAAGCCAAAGAAACAACATGTGAGATTTTATATCTTTTAAGACATCATAAATGTTTTAGTTGATGAATATTATTCAAGCACAATGCTTACCCAATTTTTTCAATTAAATGTTGAGGATACTACATGAAACTCTTATTCATATCGGGAGATCTCCTAGCATTATATGGGAAAAAAAATGGCTACAAAGAGAAAGTCGTTAAGGAGTAATAGGTATAGTATACATCGTTTCTCCATTTGAAGGTGAAATATTTACTTGAGGATTTTATTGAATCATATTAGAGGTCCTAAGTTATTTGACGATTTATTGGTGGTTAATGAAAATGTTTATCTGACTTTCAAACAAGCAGCAAAATATCATGGTTTATTAGAGCGTGATGATAGCATAAAAAATTGTTTGGTAAAAGTAGTTACGACTCACATGCCCTTAGCTCTGAGAAGATTATTTATTACAATACTGGTGTACTATGAACGAACAAGTATACGTAATTTGTGGACGAAATCTATCTTTACATGGTTGAAGATTACCAATCATCATCTACCACAAACTATATACATATGTCCTGAACATAGTTCTTCATGATATAAATTGACTCTTGGAGCACCAAAATAAATCCCCAGCAGATTATGATCTACCTAGCATTGTGGAGGATTTTTTTTTTTGGATAATTATTGTGGAGGATTTTAATGATAGCTCAATTACTCCTAAGGTTATACAAGATGAGCTTGTCATTGTCATTTCCGATGAAGATCTAAATTTTGTTGCCATATTGAGCTTGATTGACCTAGCTTTTTAAAGAGGCCTTTTGACTTTTTGGTTTTTTTATAAAAAATTAGATTTGAAAAAATGTAAAAAAACCAACTGATTATAATAGGAGGCTAAACCAATAAGTTTTTTAAGAGGGTTTTAAGAAAAAAGTTAGCCCAAATATAGGCTAAATACAGATCAAAGTTTGACATTTAATACAATAATGAGGGCTATCGAAAGCAATGGAAATGCAATATTCTTTGTGAATGGTCCAGGAGGAACAAATAAGACATACTTACACCGTGACCTTCCTAATTAATAAGAATTGAAGTACTTACACCGTGACCTTCCTAATTAATAAGAATTGAAGGTCGAATCGCCATTGCTAATGCTACATCAGGAATAGTAACTACGCTTATGCTTGGTGGGAGGACTACTTATTCAAGCTTTAAGATACCATTGAACCTAGATCCTTTTTCAACGTGCTCAATTAGTAAACAATTAGATTTAGCTGAACTAATAAGGCGTGCAATGGTCATTTTTGGGATGAGGCCACCATGACCAATCGTTATGCTATCGAAAGCTTAAATCGTACATTCATTGACATCATAGGTGTCGATTACCCTTTTGGTGGAAAAGTTTCAGTTTTGGGTGTGATTTTCGTCAAGTACTGCCTGTTGTTCTTAAAGGTACGAAGGTAGAAACAATTGCTACATCTATTATAAAATCACATTTATGGAGTAATATCCAAGTACTTTTCCTAAAAGAAAATATGCGCTCTATAAATGATCAAGAGTTTTCGAATTTTCTCCTTCGTGTTGGGGATAGTGTACAATCAATGATTAGTGATGACATGATCAATGTACCAAGTTCAACAGCAGTACCATGGGATGATATGGAATCAATAGATTGATTAATAGATGAAATTTATCCAGATATTAAGAACCATGTTATTGATGGAAGATATATGGTCTGCTGAGGTTTAATAACTCTCCGCAATGAAGATGTTGATAGACTTAATGAAAAAGTTATTCAAAAAATTTTGAGGTAATCAAAAGTATATTATTCTTTTGATGAGGTTGAGAGTGACTCTCATAATCTACATCAACTAGAGTTTTTAAATTCTATCTCTCCTGGAGGTTTGCCCCCTCATGTGTTAAACTTGAAAGTTGGTGCACCAATTATCCTTTTGAAGAATACTGTGTAACGACCCGATTTGGACCCTAATTATAACGATTTGGTTCAAGCCCTAGTATTAGCAACGGTTAGCCAATGAGGTCTTAAGTCACTAAAAATATTTGAAACCCTAACTCAACTCGAAACTCTAATTTGATCAGAAAATCCTAAAATGACCTAATACTCAAGAGGCAAAACTCTAATACCCAGAGAAGACACATAACATTCTAAACTAAGTAAATAACATGGAATATTAGATTAAAAATAAAAAATTCTCATAATTAGGGTAAAATGACATTTTTGCATCTAGTACACTAAGAAATCATAAAAATTTAAAATTTGATACACCAACACCCTAAATTAACTATTTAAATATAAATAAGTAGCAAAAAATAAAATAACAACAAAAATGACAAAACTACTCCTTAGTGGCTGGTTCTACCTAGGAGAATGTGCCAAAAAATCACTTTTTGTATTTTAAGCTCAAAATGAGAAAAAAAATGTACAAGTCAAGCATTATATGACCCAAGGCTATTCAAACAAGTAGTATATATAATAATATAATATTATACGCTAATAAAAGCAAATATATCATTATTAAAGCTCTTACACACTTAAATACGTTAAAAAGTGATATTTAGTCAAAATAGCTTAAAGTAACTTAATTGCCTACATTTAAATAATTGATTGTTGTTGATTTTTTTATAAACTATAATAATAATAATAATACTAAAAATAATTTATTTTAGTAAGTTAGAAGACCAAAAAAATACATCAAATCAATTTTAGAAACACTTTCTTGGACAATATAGTATCAAAATATCACCAAATAAGTAATTAAAATAAAATTTGAGCACAAAAATCAACCAAACAGCCCCTTGGCCGAAATCCCATCTAAAAATATCTCTTACACAATTTCTTAATAAGAGCAAGCCTCCCATGCAACCAATCTAATTCAAGAAAATTAAATTCAAAGCTTTCAAATCATAATTACACCCACTAATCCTTCCCTCTATATAAAGAAGACCAAACCCTCCCTTATTTTCTCTACATTTTCGGTCAAGAAGAGTGTGAAGGTCCAGAATTTCTAAGTCTTGAGTGTCCATCCAAGTTTGAGAGAGAAATGAGGGAAGAAAAAGGAAGAAAGAAATGAGGAGCCTAGAAGGATCAATGAGGAGTTCATAAAAGCCAAGTCCTATCATCCTTCCACCATTAGATCATCAAAACAAGTAAGTAAACCTTTAAACTCTCTGTTTAATATCACACAAAATCTCTATCAACTCATCTCTTAACACACATTCAAGATCAAGAACCGAAAATGAACCGAAAAGGCATTGTAGAGATGAAATAGGGGTTGTTCATATTTTGTATGTTATGAGAGGTGGTTGTATGTTGTTATTCTTGAGTTTGATAACTTATATGAGTTATGGAACACTGATATTTAAGTTTAAAACACATACATGCAAAGAAAATGAACCAAATATTGACATACCATGAGCTAGGTGGCTAGAACACTTGTAGGCCTAAAATTTGAGCATTTTAACCTTTGTGCCTCGATATTTGAAAAATCATAAATAAATATAGAAAAATGATCTAAGTGTGTTCTTTATATCTAGACCTAGATTTTGATGTTATCTTTCATAAAAAATTTGTTTGAATTGATTTGAATAAGTAGAACTTGAGATATAACTTTTTTTTTCAAAGTGTGTCAGTTTCATACTAGTACGTATTGAAGACCCAAAAATCCTATTTTAAAATGAGATCTGAGCTCAGGTCAAAACATAACAGTTGTACAAAACATGTAGATCTAGCTATCCACCAAACATGAAACATGTAGGTAACACATTTATATAGGTTTTGTCCAAAAATCAGACCTAACAACCCTTGGATGATCCCCCAAACTATTTTTAAACCCTCTGTTGAAAACAAGTTCTGCTATGTGTTTTATGACTAACTGAACTTATTTTACAAAATGGCTTATTCCTCTAACTTGTTTCAAATAACTACCCTAAGAACTATTCATGAGACTTGTAGGGGATATATTAAACTAGAATATATCCAAAAATCAGACCTGTAGGACCTTCTTTGATATACCAAAATCGAGGCTAATTGAGGCCCTTTTTTTGTACTTTTCTCTATAAATTGCTGAACCATTTTCACTTATATGAATTTATTTACTTAGTTTCTTTAGGATTTGGTCTTAATGTTAAACATAAAAGTTGAAGAAAATATTTTTATCTAAATGGTGATCCAAAACCAAAATCTAACTCCAAGTTTAAGTATCTCAAAACACTGTTGTCCGTTTTAAATTGATTCTTGAAAGTTGGCCTTTGAGTTATTAAGTGTGCAATTGAGCGTGCCCTTGTTGCGAACTTGAATTATGTGTTTTAATTGATTTAAATTGGATGCTTAATGATTTAGAGTTATTATATGATGATTAGAAATCATGTTATAAAATGTGAACCATGTCTTGAGAATTGTAACTTATGCTTTATATGCATGTACTAAGTGCTTTAGAAACTTGTACCTTGTCCTATGCCATACCTAGTTTAATGCCATGCTATCATTAATTGTACTTTGGGATATGTGTTGTTGTACCATAAATACTATTGCATCGTGCTTGAGGCATCTTGTGGGTCACAGCTTGTACCTTGGGTTAGTTGCATTGTACCTCTATCATATTTGTTGGGTCTATGTCTATTTGATTCCGTTGCTCCTTGAGTTATGTTTATATTATGAAAGTAGTGTTGACACGGAAAAATTGGGTAATTTTGAAGAGAGCCTAATTTGGAGGATCTAATCCCACTGAGGTGGTAATTTCGGAGAGAGCCCATTATGGCAGACTTAAACCCCATTGCCATGGTGTTTTAAAGAGTAATTCGGAGAGAGCCCGATAGTGGCGGTCCTAAACCACTCATCTTAGTATTTTGAATAATGTGAAGTGTTTCTTGAAATTCATGATAATTACTTAGACTTTGGATTGACACCGGCGAAGGCATCACGAGTCTTAAGGTGGGACAATCAAATATACATATATTGTTCTAATCATTGGTTATTGGTTGGCTTGAACCCCACGCCATTGCCATTTAGCATTAAAACAGATGTGGCATAAAGCCCGACGACGGATTTACTAATTGCAACGAGGCACGATGATGGCTTTTGTGATCAATTCCCATAAAGTCTACTTTGGTAATTCCCAGCGTAGAATTCATGTTATGATTATGGGTGAATGTCGGGTTGGGCATTTGCATTGCATCCATGGTATCATATACTTGCATGTTTATTTACTTATTTGCCTATCATAATATAAATGCCAAATTTTCCCGTATTCTTGACTTTAAAATATACTAAGTGTTAAATTGTTAGTCTAAGGGCATTTTAATTAGATTTGGATGATTTTAATAATTTATTTTCTTAATTAAATTGATTTAAAAAGGATTATATTTATTTGTTTTCAAAACGGTAAGTGTTGACACTACATGACTAATGAGTCGACACCTTAAATCATTTGTGCTAACTCTTTGCATCAAATGAATTGACACTGTGTGTTCTATCAAAAAACATTTTGAGTCAACACCTAAAGGCAAAATACGCGTGAAACTCTCAAGTGTGTCGACACCATTAAGAATTTGAGTCGACACCTTAACATGTTTGTCTAAGATGTTTTCAGGAACTCACTTGAGTCGACACCAAACTAGTTTGGTCGACACCTTTAGTATTAGACTGGAATCTAGACAATTGTGCAAAATGAGTCGACACAAAATGAATGAGTCGATACCTACACAAGCCTTGCATGATTCACTTTGGCTTGACACCAACGCAATTTGAGTCGACACCAAGTAATCCATCGGATTCTTGACTTCGTAAAAAATGAGTCGACACCAAAACTAAAGGGGTCGACACCAGAGCTTCAAGATAATTCCTGACTCCAACTCAAACGGGTTGACACCAAAGGTTTATGAGTCGGCACAAATGTTCTTTGTAGGAAAATTCTTTTTGAGTTGACACCAAACAACTTCGAGTCGGCCCCAAAACAACTGAGATCGTCTGCATTTTTCTAAGTCGACACCAGATCAAAATGAGTCAACACTAAAACTACTGAGGCTAACTACAATTTTATAAGTCGACACCAAAACAAAGATAAGTCGACACCAAAATTTTAGTAGCTTGCCAGACAAAATGAGTCTACATCAAAGACGATATGAGTCGACACCAAAGGTCTCTCCTGGAAAACTGAAGTAACGTTTGAGTCGATACCAAAAGCTCCATGAGTCGACATCACCGTGTAGGTGAGAAAGATGTAGAATTTGTGTTGACACCATTGCAGAAATGAGTTAACTCAATTACTTGAAAAACCAAGCTCTAGATATTTTGAGTCGACACAAAATGAGTTTGAGTCGACCTCTGCGATAGATTTCAAATCTCGCGCTAGTTCTAACTGTTGGATTTCAGAGCATTAATTGCCTTCACTAACCCACCAATGGTCATTTACTTCCGATGGCTATATAAGGAGTTAATATTTAAAACTTAGTAGCTCTAGACACTATTCTATTGCTTGAATCAAAAGCTTAAATCTTCAAGATAGCATTTATTGCTCATTAACTCCTCTAGCTGAATCTCACCTTTTTGTATTCATTTATTTTCAATCATTTGTAAAGAGAGTGAGTAAGTGAATTTTTGATTTTCATACATTTATTGTACTTAAGGGTGAGTCACCTTTGATCCTTTGAGTGAGTAAGTGATATTGTTCAAAGAAGAACTTAAGAGTGATTAGAAGAAAATATGAATTATTTTCGTAGGATCATCTTGAGGCTATAAAAGGCTTTGAATATGCCCGTAAAGCATTCTATCTTAGTGAAAATTCTCAAGGAGAGTATTGAGGAGTGGACGTAGGCTTGGAAGAAGCCGAACCACAATAAATCTTGGTATCCGGTTCAATTTCTTTGTTCATAACCTCTTTAATTTCTTCATTGCCTTATTTCTTGATATTCTTGCTATATTTGTTTAAGAAATTAAAAGATTTTCAAAATTTTTATTATTGTTTTAAAACCAAATTCACCCCATCTTAGTTTGTCTAGGACTAACAATTGGTATCAGAGCTTGGATTCTTATTTTTGATTTAACCGTTTAAGAGTTTTTATGAAAGCTACTAGTATTGGACCTATTCAATCTGAAGATCAGTCCACCAAATGACCCCCTTTATTCAATGGAACAAATTATAATTATTAGAAGGCTAGAATAAGAATCTACATCCAAGTCGTAGACTATGATCTATGAAGGGTTATAATGAATGAACCCAAAAGATCTACCAAGACTATTGAATGAGCTATTGTTCCTAAACCTGGAAATGAATGGACTGAAAATGACATAAGGGAGATTCAAAAAAATGCCAAGGCTATGAATCTCTTATACTGCTCTCTTGACCCCAATGAGTTCAATAGGATCTCCACCTATGACATTGTCAAGGAAATCCGAGATAGACTTGAGGTTACCCATGAGAGAACCAACTAAGTCAAAGAATCTAAGATAAGCATGCAGTTCATAATTATGAATTGTTTAAAATAAAGTATGATGAAACTATCTCTGAAATGTTTACTAGATTCACCAATATTATAAATGGATTAAAATCTCTTGGGAAGATCTACTCTAATGCAGAGATGGAAAGAAAGATTCTTAGGTACATGCCTAAAAGTTAGGAAGTTAAAATCACTGCCATTCAAGAAGCTAAGAACCTCAATACACTTAGTTTAGAGGAGCTTCTTGGATCACTCAGGACTCATGAGATGAACATCAAAGTGGATGAAAAAGATGACAACAAAAAGAAGAAGGGCATTGCCTTCAAGTCCTCCACTCTTGATGAGGAATCTGATAAAGAATCCACTAATGACGAATATGAAGATCTAGCCCTCATTACAAGAAAGTTCAAAAGGTTTCTCAAACATAATAAATAAGGAGGAAGAAGATTCTTCAAGAAAAGATGGGCACAAAAGAGAGCTCAACAAGTTCAAAGGAGAGTCTATCAAATTCAAGAATGATCACAAGAAAGATGAGGCCATATGCTATGAATGCAAGAAGCTTGGACATGTAAAAGAAGCTTGGACATGTAAAAGCCGAGTATCCCCAATTCAAGAAGTACTTCAAGAAGGAATTCAAAAAGGGTATTCTAGCTGCATGGAGTGAGAGTGATGATACCAGCTCCGAGGATGAAAAGAAAGAAAATAAAGTTGCTAATCTTAGCCTCATGACCAAAGAGGATGATGAGGTAACAAATGACCATTTCTCTTTAGAAGAATTACAAATTGCAATTGAAGATTTACATGATGAATTAAGAAAAATGGGTGCTAAGAATTCAATTCTTAAAAAGTTTGTTCTTTCCTTATCTTGTGAAATTGAGACTTTAAAAGATGAAAAGCTTTTTGCTATCAAAATAGATTTTGTCTTTGAAAGATGAAAACCAAACTTTAAAAGAAAAAGTTGATGATCTTATAAAAATAGTGCATAAGTTTACACTTGGAAAAGAAAATTTGGATAAACTTCTTGATATGCAAAAATGCGTTTTTGACAAAGCTGGGATTGGATACCAACCAAATAATAAACAAAAGTTTTTGAGCAACATCTTTGTTAAAGCATCATCCAATCACTCCAATGCAACTTGTTTTCATTGTTATAAGCATGGACACACTGTCATATGTTGTCCACATAGAAAATCTCTTATTTTACTTGTCAAAAGGGTTTAGGTTCCCAACATGAGTGGCTAAACTTTTTCTACTCTTAAGGGATGAGGAATCCCTAGTCGGTATTCTTAGGAGTAGTTTAAACTCGTCTGTTTATTCTTTAAATTGGATTTAATTCGTTGTATGATTTGAGGCATCGACGTTTTGATCAACCAACTTTTAATTTGATTATCTAGTTCCATTTTTTTTATGTGATTGTGAAAACGAGATTATATAACTATTATATTTGTGCTTCGATATTCAAACGTGATATACTCTATACTTTGTTAATATAGATCGTAACTCAGATAATTCGTGCCAAAAGCTTAGATAGAGAATGTCATGTTTGGATTCAAACTTATGCTCTTGATAATCCTTATCGGTCTTGAAGTCGCAGTAGGATTGAATTGAATTGAATAAAGATAAACTAGAGTTTGAATGAAACTAAGAGTTGTTGGCTAGGGAGAATTCTAACCCTTAGGAACCTTTTCTTATTTGAATTCTAAATCTTTGACTCTATTAACTTTTTAGTTTAATTAGAAGTATAATCAAAATCAAACACCTTTTTCCTAAAAGAAAATCATTAATTAAATATTTATAAATAAATCATAATCGCATTCAAATCCCTGTGAATGATATTCGGACATTAACTACTATTGTACGAGTTAGTAGTTAAAATAAGGTTTTAAATAAATATTTTTGGTGCAATACGACTTGAACCAATTTTTAGCACCGTTGTCGAGAATTAAATCACGATTAAGATTTATTCAGTAAATATTCTTGTTCTTAATTTTCTGGTTACTATAATATTGCGGTGCATTACAATTTTTCCTTTTTCAGGTTCATCGAAAATTGAAGACGACAGAAATTTGGAACAAACAGGCACAAACACAACTAAAGAGGATCATCTCTGTCCACGCATTGTAAATTTTAATTTTTATCTTTATTTGCAATAAGAGAAAACTAGATTTAGGGAGCTTGTAATCCATCCCAGTATTTCTTTCGTGAATGCTCGGCCTCCGATTTTCCTGTCCAGTTTTAGATCCCTTTGACCCTAAAATTGAACGCACTTTTCGGACGGCCCAACGAGCTTCACTTACATCACACACTACACCCACTACCATGGCTGACCAACAACAACAGGTAGATCCTCAGATTAAATATCTGATCGTGTACTTTACTCCTTCAGAGTCTATGCCACCTTCCTACATTCAGCCCCTGTGGTTGGAGCCATGCACTGCGAGATTAAGACTAATATCATTCAGATGCTTTCATCTTTTTGTGGTCTGAGTAATGAGGATCCCTACAAGCATATTGATGAATTCCTAAAAATTTATTCAATGGTCAAAATCAGTAACTTCTCTGATGATGCCCTTAAACTAAAACTGTTCCCGTTCTCCCTCAAAGATAAAGCCAAACACTGGCTTAACTCTCTAGAACTGAACACAATCACTACTTGGGCTAAACTTCAACAAGAATTCCAAAAAAAATATCTTCCTATAGGCAAAGCCAACCAAATTAGACACGCTATCACGAGTTTTACTCAACTTGACGGTGAGACCTTTCATGAAACTTGGGAACACCTTAAGGATCTTATTAGAGCTTGTCCTCATCATCAGGTGCCAAAATGGTAGTTAATCCAGTGTTTTTATGATGGGTTGACTCCTCAACATCGTCAATTCATAGATGCCTCTTGTGGTGGAACCTTTATATTGAAAAATGAGAATGAGGCTTGGATTCTTTTTGAGAGCTTGAGTGAAAACTCACAACACCAAGCCTCAACTTCTCATATAGATCGATCCATAGTTCCTTCCACCTCGAAAGCCCGAGGCATATACGAGGTTTCTCAAACACCCGACCTAGTTGCCACCCTAACACAGACTCTGAGTCAGCTTCTGTCCAAAGGTTCAGCCACAACACCTACTTCTCCATCCTCCGTCTTTACAGGCCCATGTACATTGTGCGCCAGTCTAGCCCACTTTGTATCTAACTGCGCATCTACTACCAATACCTGAGTTTGTGCAAGAGCAGGTCAATGCAGCCTAGGGTTTTTCCCGTTCAGGTAACAATCCTTTTTTAAGTGCCTATAACCCGGGTTAGAGAAATCACCCGAACATCTCCTGGCGACAACCCAATCAAGGGAACATGCCAGCACCACCCTCGAGACCATCTTTTGCTCTAGGATACAGTCAGCCAACCTATCCTCCTCTTGTCTAACAAACCACACCTCTACCACTGCCTCGAAACACTGCATTTGAGGATAAGGTGTTGAAAGCTTTGCAAGAACTTGATACGAGAACTCAGTTATTGAGATCGCATTCTTAGTCCATCGCGAAGCTCGAGACACAAGTAGGCCATCAAGCTACTGCTATGAGGCAACGAGAGGACGATAAACTCCCCAGTCAACCAGTAACTAATCCTAAGGGTTAGTTTGCTGTAGAAAGTCTGCCAGCTTCTTTTAGTGGCTTCCACGAGCAAGCACGGGTAGTCATTATCTTAAGGAATGGGCGAGAACTTGAGACTCGCCCCGAGAAGTCTACACCACCCACAGTCCCTAGCGACCCAAAGCCATCTGATGGCTCCAACATTGACCTATCTTCCTCATCTTCTACACCATCAGCATGAGCTGACACACCTCCGTTTACTCCTATAGCATCCCAGGAGCCACTGATGGCTCCTGTTCTACCTCCATTCGAGCCTCGTGCTTCTTTTCCTATGTGCCTCAATAGGCCGCCACCATTTGAAAAAAGGAGAGTCGCACTTAAAGACATGCAAGTCAAGATAAATCTCCCACTCCTCGATGCCATAAAGCAGGTTCCTTCTTACACTAAATTTTTAAAAGATCTTTGCACCCAAAAGCGTAAGTCTAGAACCAAAATTTCAAAAAAGTCATCCTCATCGAGTAGGTTAGCGCTGCCATAGGACACGCTACCATCCCCAAACTCAAAGACCTGGGGACTCCTACCATTTCTTGTGTCATCAGCGATCACTCGATCGATCGTGCCCTGGTTGACTTAGGAGTTAGTGTCAACCTTCTTCCCTACTCGGTATATGAGCAATTTGGGTTAGGAGAGCTCAAACTAACACTGGTCATGCTTCAGTTAGCCGACTAGTCCGTTAAAGTACCTTGCGGAGTCATTGAGGATGTACTTATCAAAGTTGACAAGTTCCTTTTTCCTATCGACTTCATTGTCCTAGACACCGAGCCTAACCTTCAGCTTAGGCAACAGATTCTCGTCATTCTTGGCAGCCTCTTTTTGGCTACGACCAACGTTTGTATAAATTGCCATACAGGAGCGATGGATGTCTCCTTCAAAAATATGAAAGTGTGTTTAAACATCTTTCATGCCTCTCAGTACCCCCCACAACATTCTGACTGTTTTGCAGTCGACGTAATTGACGAGGCCACCGAATATGCACTACCCTTCGTATTCGGTGACGACCTTTTAGAGTCATGTTTAACACACTTTGGAGCCGACACCTTTGATGTCGAGCGGTCCATAAGTGAGGTCACTTCTCTTCTTGAGTCTGCTAGTTATATTGACACTCCACCGTGGAGGTCTCGATTTGAGTCCCTACCACCTCTATCCTCCATTTCTTCTATGCCCTCTCTAGATTCTCCACTAAAATTTAAGCTAAAACCACCCCCGGCCCCACTCAAGTATGTTTTCCTAGGGTCCAGTAGCACCTTACCTGCCATCATTACCTCTGATTTGACGTTCAACTAAGATAGTCATCTAGTTGAGGTTTTGAAAGCCCATAGAGGAGCCATAAGGTGGTCAATTGCCGACTTGAAAGGAATTGATCCTTCGATTTGCATACCTCGCATTCACTGCGAGAACAATGCAAAATCGACCCGTAAAATGTAATAGAGACTCAATCTATGCAATGGAGACTCAATCTAAACATGAAACAAGTTGTGTTAAAGGAAGTCGTGAAATTGTTAGATGCGGGTATCATATACCCCATCTGTGATAGTAAGTGGGTGAGCCCAACCCAAGTCATCACTAAGAAATTCGGGCTCACCGTTGTGCAAAATGAAAAGGGAGAGTTGATACCCACTCGTACCACAACCGGATAGCGAGTGTGTATTGACTATCGTAAGTTGAATACTGCCACTAGGAATGACCACTTCTTACCGCCCTTCATTAACCAGATTTTAGAGCGTCTAGCAGGTCAAAGTTATTTCTGCTTTCTAGATGGTTATCTTGGGTATAACCAGGTGCCCGTCTATCTCGAGGACCAAGAGAAAACCACCTTCATCTATCCATTTGGCACCTTTGCCTATCAGCATATGCCTTTTGCATTATGCAATGCACCCGTAACTTTTCAACGGTATATGATGCCTATTTTCTCCGACATGGTCGAGAAATTTCTAGAAGTCTTTATGGATGATTTTTCTGTGTTCAGGTCCTCATTTGACGATTGTCTCCAAAATTTGATGAAGTTTCTCAAACGAAGCATGGAGGCAAATCTTGTGCTTAGTTGGGAAAACAGCCATTTCATGGTTCAACAAGGCATTATGCTGGGGCACATTGTTTAAAAAATGGTGATAGAAGTCGATAAAGCCAAAGTCAACCTCATTTTGATACTTCCTCTCCCTGCTTCTGTTCGGCAAGTTCGTTCGTTCTTAGGGCACGTAAGTTTTTACCACAGATTCATAAAAGACTTCTCTAAGTTCTCCAAACCTCTCTATGATCTCATTATGAAAGACGCATCTTTCATCTTTGACGAATCATGCCTTCGATTTTTTGAGCAACTCCGAGACTCCTTATCCAGTGCACCCATTATGCAGTCACCCAATTGGTCACTACCTTTCGAGATCATGTGTGATGCTTTGAATTATGCCATAAGAGCTGTCTTAGGTCAACATGTCAACCATCTCCCTCATGCCATCTTCTATGCCAATAAAACCCTCACTGACGCACAACTGAATTATAGTATTACCAAGAAGGAATTACTGGACATATTCTTTGTACTTGACAAGTTTAGGTCATACCTCTTAGGCTCGAAAGTCATCATCTACACTAACCATGCTACCCTCCGACACCTGCTATCCAAAAAAGGAACTAAGCCCCGACTCATCGGATGGATTCTTCTCTTATAAGAATTTAACCTAGAGATCTGAGTTAAAAAGGGAACCGAGAACTCCAAAGCTGACCACCTCTCCCATCTTATAGTTGCCCCATCTAGTGACTCCACTCCTTTACGTGACTCGTTTCTGGACGAGCAACATTTTGCAGTAACTGGCACCCATCTCTCATGGTACACCGATACTATCAACTATTTGGCAGTCGAACGCATCCCCTCCCATTGGTCTACTATCAACATGGACCGACTTTTCTCCCAATTTAAATACTATATTTGGGAAGACCTGAAACTCTTCAAATACTATTCTAACCAGGTAATATGTAGATGTGTCCCTGAATTCGAGGTAGCCAGCATTCTCACATTTTGTCACTCTTTTGCCTATGGAGGACACTTCAGTGGCAAGAAGACCACAGGAAAAGTCCTCCAGTCTAGTTTCTTCTGGCCCATTCTTTTTAAAGACACCCATAACTTCTGTCGAGCCTGCCTTCGCTACCAGCAAACTAGCACAATTTTCTCCTGAGACATGATGCCCTTAAACCCTATTCTTGTTGTCAAACTCTTCGATGATTGGGGTATCAACTTTATAGGACCTTTTCCACAATCACATGGCTACGAATACATCTTAGTAGTGGTGGATTATATGCCCAAATGGGTCGAAGCTGTGGCAACTAAATCAAATGACCACAAAGTTGTGGTCAAATTCCTTCAGTCCAATATTTTTAGTCGATTTGGTTTTTCATGAGCTATTATCAGTGAAGATAGTACATATTTTCTAAATAAATACTTCTCCACCCTGCTTTGCTAGTATTCCATCACTCACAAGGTAGCCACTCCTTATCATCCTCAGACTAGTGGTCAAGTCGAAGTATCCACTATGAAAGTCAAGAATATTCTGACTAAGACTGTCCGTCCCAATAAGAAAGATTGGTCCGATAGGTTGGATGATGCCCTTTGGGCCTATCGCACTGCCTTCAAGACCCTTATAGGTACGTCTCCATATCATCTCATTTTTGGGAAGAGTGTTATCTTCCAGTAGAGTTAGAGCATCGAGCATTCTGGGCCATCAAAGCCTATAACTTTGATATGAATGATGCTGGTACCCACCTTAAACTTCAGCTTAATGAGCTCGAAGAAATCCATAACGAAGCTTATGAAAACTCCCACACCTACAAAGCTTGAACGAAAGCTTTTCACAACAAATATATCCATCGAAAGTTATTTGTGCCAAATCAAAAGGTATGGTTGTTTAATTCCAAGTTATGACTTTCTCTAGGTAAGCTCCAATCAAGATGGGAAGGCCTGTTTATGGTCACCCACATCTACCCTCATGGTGCCTACCAGCTGCAAAACCCTCGTTCAAGTAAGCATCTTCTAGTCAATGGCCAGTGTTTAAAATCGTACATCGGCGGTATCCCTGTCGACCCTACTATCGAGTCCATTGACCTCGTTGATCCTGCACCCCCGACTCAGTGATCGAGCACTACGCCTGATTGAAGACATTAAACTTAGCCCTATTAGGAGGAAACCCAGATTTTCATTAGTAGTAATAAGGGAAGGTAAAAAAAAAAAATCCGTCCAGATGGTCTGATTTCATCCGGACAAAATGAGACATGTCCCTTCTTGACATGCACAATGCCTCAGCTTTTCAGAGCATTATTACTCTGTTCCTCCATCTGGACGAAATACCAATGGCCATGTCCTTTCGAACCTTAAGCTGACATGTGGCACCTGCCCGGTCAACCTCCGTCTGGATGCCCCTTATTCCATTTGGATGGAATCAAATTGAGGTGACGTTTTTAGCACCTACCATTAACGCCTTTTTCCTCATAACTCTTCAGCTCATCCAGACGCCATCCAGACACCATGCACACCGTCTGAACGCACGTTGTCTGTCCAGATGGAACCCACCGAATTCTATAAATTCAAGGCACTTCTTATTTTCGCACCATCTCAACTCCTCGCACCTCTCCTCTCTTTTTCTCTTTGACTCTCCACCTCCTTCAAATCTCGGTCCATGGCTTCCTCATCCCCTCGCCCTATCAAAAGGGGCTGAGGCTCCGATTATGCCTCCTTCGCTGCACCTGCTACCCAATGGGAAAGCCGAGAGTTCCACATCTTCACCACCTACCTGGTTCGTGACGGTGAATTTCTGCAGCCTGGCAACTATGCCTCCCAGAGCATACGTTTGATGGAATCTCACCACAATATTGGCCTCTATGGCCTCTTTCCACCGCTCTACTCCCGCCTGGTTCAACACTTGTACTAAAACCTCTGGCAGATAGGCGACGATGTTCGCGACTTCCTCCTTGCCTACTTTTACACCTCCATCGGTGATGTTACCTTCTTCTTTGGTGCCCATCACATCACCACTGCCTTCGGCATCTTCGGCATCGAGGACGACGAGGGCTACGATAACCTCCCTGCCATCCCCCATTCTATAAGCCTCACTGATATGGCCTTTGCCATCTCTGAGGGTTGCGTCGCCCCTGGGGCCAACTTTTCCTACATGGCGATGTCAATGAACCCTTGTGGTTTGTTGATATTATCTTGCAGAAAAATGTGTTCACCATGGACCACGAGGATGAGCGCTGCCACCCCTTCCTCCAGACCGTTTACGCCCTCCATACCAATGCTTCAGTCTCTATCCTCCGCTTCCTACTTGATGAGACGTTGAAGTTCATTACCTCACCCCGCATCAATTGCCCTCTCCCCTACTCCAACCTCATCGCCCTCTTATCTTGACCGCCTCCGCCTCTACTCCCTACTCCCTTCATTCTGTCCCCCTCTAAACATTCTGTCCCGACGGTGACCATCTATACTTAGGTAACGTGGCATAAGAGTCGCCTCGCTTTGATTAATCGTGTTAACCCTGAACATCCACTATTGCAAGAGCTGGGCAGCCACTCCGACTCAACACTTACGTCCTCCTCTTCATTACCTTCCTCCTCCACCTGGTCCTTAACCGTGGTCACCTATAATGCCTTAAACGACCGATTAGATCGGTTGGAGGATGGGCAGGCAACGTTGGAGACTGGCCAGGCCGTGCTGGAGGCCACATTTACAGCCAGCCTAGCCCGGACCGATGAGCAGCTCTGAACGCTGCTCTGCCATTTTAACCTGGTTGCCCCGCATGGACCTCCTCCTAGCCCCTCCTTTTTAATGCCTTTCTTTCTTTTTTTTTTCTTTGTTTTCTTTGTTTTCTTTTTCTTTTCAAGCTTTAGATTCTTCTTCCTTTTCCCACATTAGTCCCATAGTCAGTAGGCCTTTAGGGCATTTTTCCTTTTATTATATTTTTCTTTTCTTTTATGTAATAAGCACAGTTGGTTCTTAATAAAATCTATAGTTTTCTTTATTTTACTTTTCTTTATTTGCTTTACTTCTTGCTTTTTGGCTGTATGAGTTTCTAATTTTAGGTATTTTATTTAGAGATTTCATTTTTTTACGGTAACTGTCCTTTCCTTTTGCTTTAATTTGTTCGCACTGCGGACATTGCAATGTTTAAGTTGGGGGGTGTTACTGTGTATTCAAAGTCAGTCAAAAAATAAAAAAAGAAGAAGTTTTGAGAAGTTTTAAAGTTTTAGTTATAAATTTACTACCTCGGATAAGAAGGAATACAATATTTTTGGCCTATTGCTGTAATTGCAAGAAATAAATCATGAAATTATACACTTGGCACAATCTGGCATTGCACACTTAGCTGTTGAAATTGGTCTTTATGCTAATAAATACGTATGGTAAGAATGACTTGAACAAAACAATAAGGTGGAGACTTTACGTAGTGAGTCTTTGAACCTGTGATTCTTTTTGAGAGATTATGATTACATTCACTCATTTTTCTTTTATTCAGCATATAACTGTCGTTGTATAATCTCGTAGTTCATTTTTTTGGCCAAAAATTGAGAATCTGTTATATGGGTTGAATTCAAAATTTTCTAAAAATAAGGATTGTACAAAAAGATTTTGTTAAACTTGGAATATGATTTTAGGCTATGTTTCTATATTTGAGCCTGTTCATATTTTTTTCTATTCAATTGACTCTAATCCCCCTCTTTTTGAGCATTTTACATGTAAGCATTTTTCTTGTTCCCTTGTTATATCTAAAAATATCATGTGAATAGGTTAATGGCTATATGAAAAAAATAAAGTTTACAATAAAAAATAAAAGGGTGGAAGAGTTTTGTTAAAAACAAAGGGGCAAGTGAGTGGTACCAAAAAGTAATGATTGAATGAATGGCAAAATATAGAATTCTGTGTGATACAAAATGGAAAGTTGGCTTTGAAAATGGCAAATGTGAGCAATAATTGAAGAAAGTGAGAATTGAGTAATGTTTAGCAATTAACTTGTTTTAGGACATTATACACACTCAACCCTAGCCAGAGACACATTTTTCCTACTTAACGCTTCAACAAAAAATAAAGACCTAATTAATCATCGGTAAGACATAATCTGATGCACAAAAATAAATAATTGAAAATGACAAATTCAACCTGCATAAAATTTTCTCGATATATGACATTTTAATTACGAGATTATGTATCGTTCTTGCTTACATGCTTCTTCTTGAGTCTTGAAGTATGTGGACACAATTGGTTGAATTGCATATATATTTCTTCTGCCACGTACTACATGAGTGTACATATATGAGTATGTTTTTGAGTGTTTTATTGTGAGTGAATATACAATGTGGATTGAAGTCAAGACATAATTTTTGATAAAAATTCACACTTTAGGTATTCTGAGGCATAGGATTAGTCTAAATGGCCGAGCCCACATATACACGCCAATTACAATATTTGTGATGAGTATTTTGTGAAAATAGCAATGAGTCAAGATAATGTATGAATTCAATATCGGGGGTAGTATTTTTATAGTTTTTATTTTGCTCTTCTCAAAAGCAAAAATATTGCATGTGGGATAATGAGATAGATTTTTCTTTACTTTGCTCGAGGACTAGCAAAGTGTAAGTTAGAGTGTGTGATCGATACGTAAAAATGCCGATCCTATTTCACAAAATACACTATGTTAAGTCTCGAAAATATGTTTAACAAATTATTTTGTAGTGTTTTTGTCAACAGCATCATTGGGAGTAGCTTAGAGGAGAAAAGGGTGTAAAACGGGGTAAAAAGGAGAAGTGGGACAAAAAGGGAATTTTTATAAAAGTTACATCTAGACAAAATTGGTCCAGTAAGAATTGCGTCTAGATGGCATTCAGACAAAAAGGTTTCTGTGATGATTACGTCCTGACGAACGTCCAAAAAAATGTTGACAATAATAATTGCATCCAAACGAAAGAGTCCAGCGTTTGAACAAAGCATAAAAGTGTCCGGACGAAATATCCAGTGTCTGGACAGTGCGCACAGATTCAGTTTCACCTAGAGACTGAAATTGTGGCGAAAAGCCCACCTATAAACGGGTGGCTTGGGATCATTAATAAGGTATTAGATATTTTCAAAAGATATGAGATTAAGAGAAGCTAAAAGGCCAACCTGGAAGGCACGGGATGTGCCAAGAAGTCAAAGACAGAGACTCGAGACTTTGTTCTTCTTCAGCTTTTCATTCTTTCTAGTCGCAATATGAGTGGCTAAGCTTTTTCTGTTCGTAAGAAATGATGAATCCCTAGTCGGTATTCTTAGGAGTAGTTTAAACTCGTCTATTTATTCTTTAATTTGGATTCAATTCGTTGTATGATTTGAGACGTTAACATTTTGATCAACAAGCATTTAATTTGATTATCTAGTTTCATTTTTATTTTCTGTGATTGTGAAAATGAGATTATACAACTGTTATATTTGTGCTTCGATATTCAAGCATGAGATATTATATACTTTGTTAAGACGGATCGTACCCTGGACGGTTCGTGCCAAAAGCTTAGATAAAGTATGCCAGGTTTGGATTCAAGCTTATCCTCTTGATAATCCTTATCGGTCTTCTAGTCACGGTAGGATTGAATTGAATTGAATAAAAACAAACTAGAATTTGAAAAAAACTAAGAGTTGCTGGCTAGGGAGGATTCTAACCCTTAGAAACCTCTTTCTTATTTGAATTCTAAATCTTCGACTTTCTTATCTTTTTAGTTTAATTAGAATTATAATCAAAATTAAACTCCTTTTTCGTAAAAAAAATTATTAATTAAATATTTATAAATAAATCATAATTGCATTCAAATTTTCGTGGATGATATCCGGACGTTAGACACTATCATATGGATTAGTAGTTAAAATAAAATTTTAAATAATTATTTTTGGTATGGTACGACACAAACCAATATGGGTCCTATTTTTGCTAGAACCTAATTTTAAATTAATTATTTATATAGACTATTTTATCCTCTCTTTAATTAGATTTAGAGATTTTGAGAATAAAGAAGAGAGAGAATGTTAGAAGAGTAGGAAGGAGAAAAAAAAGAAATAGAAATAATAAAGAAGAGGGAGATTGCTATAAAGAGAGAAGAGAGAGAATGTGGGAGAAGAAAGAGAATATTTAGTTTTTGTTTTAAAATTATATAACTTTTTTTCAATATATATATATATATAATCTTCTCATCAAGATCTATAAAACAAGATTGAATAGAAAATAGAAAATAAAAAATAATGTTTTCTCAATTTTACAAAAAAATGAGAACTTTTTTATTCTCACAAATTAGAGAGAAAATCTTATATTTTTAAAACTAGAATATCTTACAAAAAATGAGAAATTTTCAATTTTCACACAATTAGTCTAAAAAATGAGTAGATTTGGAAGCTCTGATTTAGAAAATGAAAAATGTTTTAATGAAAATGTAACGGCCTGATTTTTTTTTTGTTAAAAAGGTAATAATAATAATAATAATAATAATAATAATAATAAATAATGATAATAATAACAAAAAATTTAATATAATAATAATATATTTTTTTTATGTGCTTATCATGTAACATCCCGACCCTTCTCATGGCAACAATATTATCCGTTTTGGGCAAAATCCTCACGATTTTGTTCTTCCCAGAAGATCACCCATCATTGCATTACTTCAGCGTGAGCATGCTTAACTGAGTTCTGCTAGGGTCTCTACCACATCGAAAAAGGCCTCATTCCTATGTAGGAGTCCAAGATTTTTTTCTTTATAGCCTAGGAACTACCTCTCACTTTTCGATGTAAGCTATCAGGATATCACAATCCACTCTCTTAGGGATGCACGTCCCTATGTAGTAGCCTGCCAGTCCCTTACCGACCCGCCCACTCAGTAGCCTGCCCACATGACACACGAGACGGCAGGGGCCTATACTCGGAGGTGGGGAGAGTCAGCTCTGATACCATTTATAACACCCTGACCCTTCTCATGGAAACGATATTGTCCACTTTGGGCAAAGCCTTCACGGTTTTGTTCTTCCTAGGAGGTCACCCATCTTTGCATTACTCTAATGTGAGCACGCTTAACTGAGTTCTGCTAGGGTCTCTACCATCTGGAAAAATACCTCATTGCTATGTAGGGGTCTAAGGTTTTTCATTCCCATGTTAATGTAAGTTGGTTAATTACTAAGTGAATGTGAGCAGTCAGTTGGTTGGTTAGTTATTCTTGTTTGGTTGATTTTGAGATATAGATTTGTAGGCTAAATCATTCCTACGAAAAAAATATAATAATAAGGAACAATTGGATATGAATAATGGTTGAATTGATGAAAAGGAAACTAATAAATGAATGTTGGAACCAACGGTTGATGGTAATGGATAAATTGGGCTTGATTAGCTCCACGGTGTAAGATAGAAAATTTGCATAAGTAGGGTACCCTACCATCGGGTTAGTCTCCAAAAAAGTGTGTACGGATTGCCTACCCATTGGCGTTCCTCTGGGAAATCGAAAAGGAATGTTTACCGTGGTGAGTTATAGAGTGGGTTATTATACTTCGGGCTTCGCATAGCCAGATGGGCGGTAATAGTCACGGGGCTCTATAAGCTGCACCCCGGGTCGGTTCAGAACTTGATAAATTAAAGAGACATAAGTGAAATGGAAGAAACTTCAAAATTTTGATACTGAAATAGGAATTAAAGAGATAACATAAAGTGCAATGAGGATGCATTATTTGGCATTCACTTACACCTCACATATTGTGCATATTACTATGTTAAATCTTTATCCTACGTACTTTGGCTCATATTGTTTTTATCCAATATTTCTCAGGTTCAAGTGAATTTGAGAAACCTTAATGACTGTTGCAAATTTGAAGAAAAGTATAATGGTTTGAGATTTTTTTTTTATGGTGTTAAAAGTTTTTGTTTTTGGGATGTTCGATGAAAAGTAGTTGAATTGTAAGAGTGGCCGAATAAATTTATAGTAACAAGTTTAAGAACTCTTACGATTTAATTTCTTTTAGGTGATTATGATTTTGGATTGTAATACCACATGGGCAAGGCCAATTTAGAGGCAGATGCCCTTAGCAGGAATTCATTGAAGCCATTGGCTCATATTGCCAATCAAGAGTGGAAGATGCTTGGGGAGATCGGAGAGTATTATTTGAGTCTTGTGGAGACCGATGATCAGGCCACATTATTTACTGTATTATCATAGCCGACACTTATCGACCGTATTATTGAGGCTCAGTAGCTTGACAGTGAGCCCCACGCATATAGAGATCGTGTGGCTAGTGGAGAAGATGTCGAGAGATGAACCATTCAGTTTGATCAGAGCTTGAGATTTAGGGACAAATATAGAGGCATTTTCCTAAGTGGTAGAGATCCTAGTAGAATTCAGTTAAGTGTGCTCACGCTAGAATAATGTAAAGATGGGTGACCTCTTAGAAAAAATAAAACTATGAGAGTTTTGCCCAAAGCGGACAATATCATTACCATGAGAAGGGTCGGGGTGTTATATATCAATAAAAATAATAAACAAATAAATAAAATAAAATTTGATACGTTCTTACGTGTTTGTTTCGAGTAGTTTTTTTGTTCGACCTTTTTCATGAATTTTGAAAGAAGTCCGTTTAGCTAGAAACCTTAGTTGGACCAACTAATTCATTCTTTAAGTCCAATTTGAACTACAAAACCAGTTATTGAAAATAAACCAAATAACCCAACAAAAAGCTATTTTGCCTACCCATGTTTCTCTTTTAAGCCAAACAAAGCCTTAAATAAATTTTATCTACCAAAACCAAAATTTTATAAATTTAATTTGATTTAAAATAATATATTTATATAACTCAATTTAATTAATAAAAACTATGTACACTAATTTTCAACTTAAAAGCTTATTTTAGAAATTTAGCAAAAAGACTTATTTTGACACGTGTCATTTATGTGTATCCTTTCAATTGTTATAAAAATAATTTTAAGTTATAGAAACAATGTGCCAACTATAATTTTATTAATTGAATACAATTCACAAGAAGAAGTGACTATTTTCCTATTTTAAGCTTATTTTTAAGCTTGAAGGGTTCTTTTAGAATGAATGAATGAATAATTATGGAGATGTGAGATATGCAAAGCAACTAGAAAACATAGAACGGAGAGAGATTAGGTTGGGTGAAGTAGAAGGCTAATTAAGTATGGAGTATTGGCAGTATGAATAGCGTATCAGGCTCTAAAATCTAATTATTCCTGAAAGCACGACTATCCTTCCTATTTATAACTTTGAGAGGAGTTTTGTTAGGATTAGGATAGGACTCCCTAGGAGATATAATTAGTTCATGAAAGGTGATCTCGGAGAATCAAGGGATTCTATCATGAAAATCGACCACTAAGTGTTCTACTCCAACTCAACTAGGTCGGCCACCAAGTGCCCCAAGGGTACCCGACCCATTCGGGTTAAGTACCCGACCTAACTCGACTCAGGGGTCACTCGAGTGACTTGAATGGGTGGGTCTGCATGGTCTAACAAATCCTTTCCATAGCCACTAAGCCACAAATCCCCCAACGTCCCATTCAGGATTGTACTGCCATTGTCTTCATTGTCTCATGGTAATATAGTCAAGTAGATAAAGCTACTATTGTCACGCCCCAAAACCCGGGGTTACGTGAAAATCTTCCACACACCAGTTTTAATAAAATAGAGTTTTATATCATCAAAACCATCTATTGATATAAAGGAAAAATCCAAATAGATACATCTCTCATAAAGAAAAACATACAGTTCCAACATGCATACAGTATATCGCCTTATGGCGTACAACAACTGCCTTCAGGATCAGGCATACCCAAAAGAAAAACTATAAAAGTCATCCGCCACAGCGGGCATTGCCAAAGCTACACCTCAACCATATCATCATCAACTGAAAAAGGTTTTGTACAGAAAAATCCACCCGTGAGCTGATGCCCAATAGAAACAGACAGTAAAACTGTAAAGCAGGAAATATGAAATCATAAATAGTAGGAGCGTACTCAACCACAAACCCAAAAGGTTTTACGTCATAAAATCTCAAGTTTTCCATAAACCTCCAAAATAGTTTTTTCTACACAACCAAGCATTTATACAATGCAAAACACATTTTACGGTTGAAGGAGAAATAGTAACCAAAAACATTGTTCCCTCACAGAATGCACCATCATAGAAAAAGAAGAAGAAGTTCCTATGTACCGACTCCATCACAAGGGGATAGAGGTAACAACTATAGCGTCCTGCCCATTACCTAGTTCCAGCATCTCTCAAGACCTGCTAGGTAATGACAAGTTATATACGGAGCACCATAACGAACCACTTAATTTACGGGCGACAACCCGAGGGAACTAAGCACCAAACCGTCTCAATTTACGGGGACTAACCCGAAGGACCTGAGTACCTACATATTTTCGAACTTACACCGAGGGCAACTCGTGCAAAATACACGTCATCTCGGTACATCTAGATAATCTTCTAAAAACCGAACTGTAGCATCAACTACAAAACCTTTTCGCAAATATACATTATACATGTATATAGATCTATCCATCAACATAGAGATCAACAAAGCATTTTCAAAATGTTTTTCTCCGTTTTCAATAAAACGTTTCAAAAACTGGGACTCAACCCCGAAGGCGAGCTCCAAACCTCCAAAACATAAAATGTTGAGATTTACAACGAAACCCATTGTTTTCCAACAAAAACCACTGTCTTCCACCGTTTTCAAGAAAACCCTTTGAAAATCATCCAACCACAAGTCATATAATGTAATGAACCAAGAAAAGCGAAAAATATGTTTTTTACCCAGAAAAAAATAAGGTTTAAACATATATACGACATTTCATGCATTTTCTACCGATGAAAAAGCATACAATTACATATAACACCCTAATACAGCAGTAGGATCTAAAATCCTACCTCGGCGAGTCGAAACTCAAAACCTCAAAATTCGAACCACGTCGGAACAGGAATCTGATCGGCCGAACACAAAGCTAGCAACGTGAATAGCAGGGATCCTTAAGGTGATCGTCAAAAACTAGGCTCGGCAGGTCAAATATGTAGAGAGAAGGCAGAGAGAATAGAAGAAATAAGCTTTCTCCAAACATTTCAGCCCTTGGAGTACATATAGGCTCAGCAAAAAGGAAGTTCAGTCGATTGAAGAGGCCACTTCAGTCGACTGAAGCTCCTCAAAAAATGTGCACTGCCACAGTTCAGTGGATTGAACCCCCTGGTTCAGTCGATCGAACTCAAGAAAAACAGCCCAGTCGACCGAACCCCGAGTCTCAGCCTACTATTTTTGGTCTCGGGACTTTTATTCTAAGGTCGACCAAACAAGCCTAAATAAGGTCCGAGAAAGCGTAAAACACATCTATACATTCTATTCTACAACGCCAAAGCATAAGCCATTCATCGATGATATACATAACATGAAAGAAACACGTCATCATTTATATATATAAAAAATAAAGCGATACCGGGTCTCACAACTCTCCCCCCTTAAAGAATTTTGCCCCCGAAATTCTCTACAAGGTCACGAGGTAAACAGGCCTGGGTATCTAGCCCGCATCCTAGATTCAAGCTCCCAAGTCGCTTTCTCAACCCCGTGATGAAGCCACTTAACTTTGACATACACAATTGTTCTCCCCCGCAACACTTGCTCCTTTGTATCCAGAATCCTCACTGGGCATTCCTCATATGTGACCTCCTCATCAACCTGCAACTCAGCCCAATCTAACACATGTTAAGGATCAGGCTCATATCTCTGAAGCATCGAAATGTGAAAGACCTTGTGAACAGATGCTAACTGAGGTGGCAAGGCCAAATGGTATGCTACCACCTCAATCCTCTCCAGGATCTCGAAGGGTCCAATAAAACGTGGTGATAGCTTCCCGCGACGACCAAATCTCATCAACACTCTACGAGGCGAGACCTTCAGAAACACATGATCTCCCACTGCAAACTCCAAAGGTCTCCTCCTCTGATCTACATAACTCTTCTGGCGGCTCTGAGCCGTCACTAGACGCTGACGAATCACGACGATTTGCTCCGTCATCTCCCGTACTAGGTCAGGTCCCAAAGTAGTGGTCTCACCCACCTTTGTCCAATAAACAGGTGACCTACATGGTGTTCCATACAGAGCCTCATACGGTGCCATTCCAATACTGGATTGGTAACTGTTGTTGTATGCAAACTCTGTCAATAATAGATAATCCTCCCAAGAATCCCAAAAATCAAGCACACAAGCTCTCAACATGTCCTCTAAAATCTGGATGGTCCTCTTAGACTGACCGTCAGTCTGAGGATGAAAAGATGTACTAAAAGTCAAGCTCGTCCCCAAAGCCACCTGAAGACTCTACCAAAAGTGCGATGTAAAGCGCAAGTCTCGATCAGAAACGATAGTCACAGGTACTCCATGTAATCAGACTATCTCTCGGATGTACAATCTACTCAATCTTTCCACTGGATCTCTCACTCGGATAGGGAGAAAGTGCGCAGACTTTGTCAACCTATCAACCACAACCCAAATAGCATCATGTCCCACCGGCGATCGAGGAAGTCCTGATACGAAATCCATCATGATATTCTCCCACTTCCACTCAGATATAGGCAACGGCTGTAACAATCCTGCTGGTCTCTGGTGTTCCACCTTTACTTGCTGACAAGTAAGGCATTGAGAAACAAATCGGATCACATCTCTCTTCATTCCAGTCCACCAGAACTGACGACGCAAGTCATGATACATCTTCGTGCCTCCCGGATGCACTGCAAGACGTGAGTGATAAAACTCATGTAGCACTTCAGCACGGCACGACTCCAGCACAAACAGTCGCTATGTTAGCCCCAAATTCTGATCTGAACCCACTGTCCATCCTGTTGTGTCCTTCCTATTAGCAATGTGGTCACGTATCATCTGAGCCTCCTGAATGGTCCTCTAAGCCTTTAACACGCGTGCAACCAATGCGGGCTGTGAAGCAACTGAATACAAGGCCACATCTCCCTCTGTCTCCTTGAGGCACAGATCAAACTCCCCAAGATCTGCAAGGATAATCCATTCTCGTATAGCCACAAAAGCTAACAAGCCATAAGACCTCCTACTGAGTGCATCAGCTACGACATTTGCCTTACCCGGATGGTATTGTAAATCGAAGTCGTAGTCTTCCTACAACTCCATCCATCGTCATTGGCGAAGATTCAAGTCCTTCTGTGAAAACAAGTACTTTAGGCTCTTGTGATCAGAGAAGACCTCGAAACGCTCACCATACAGATAGTGATGCCATGTCTTCAAGGCAAAGACTATGGTTGCCAACTCTAGATCATGTGTCGGGTAGTTCCTCTCGTGCGTCTTCAACTGTCGGGATCTATAAGCCACAACCTTGCCTTCCTGCATCAAAACGTTACCCAAGCCCTCATGTGATGCGTCGTAGTACACGGTGTAACCCAAACCTCGCTCGGGAATAATCAACACTGGCGCACTAGTCAATCTCCTCTTCAGCTCCTGAAAAGCTGACTCACAGGACTCGCTCCATATAAACGTGACTCCTTTCCCCGTTAAATGCGTCATCGGTGTTGCAAGCCTAGAGAAGTCCTTCACAAATCGCCAATAATAATCCACTAGACCCAGAAAACTGCGGATCTCAAAAATGTTCTTCGGTCGCTGCCAATCCGTCACTACATCAGTCTTCGTCGAGTCCACTGATACCCCATCCTTCGACACCACGTGCCCAAGGAATCTCACCTCTATCATCCAGAACTCACACTTCTCGAACTTCGCATACAAGCGATGTTCTCTCAGAAGCTGTAGGACAACATGCAGATGCTCCTCGTGCATCTCTCTCGTGGGCGAATATACAAGAATGTCATCCACAAACACGACTGCAAAACTGTCCAGATAAAGGTGGAAGATACGGTTCGTCAGACCCATGAATGTAGATGGAGGTTCATCAGACCGAACGGCATAACCAGAAACTCGTAGTGACCAAAGCGAGTCCGAAAGGCGATCTTCACTATGTTCTCATCCCTAATCCTCAGCTAATGATACCCTGACCTCAAGTGAATCTTTGAAAAGCAGCAAGACCCTCTCAACTGAATGAACAAGTCGCCAATCCTCGGCATCGGATACTTGTTCTTCACCGTTACCTGGTTCAACTTCCTGTAGTCTATACACAACCTCAAAGACCCATCCTTCTTCTTTGCAAAAAGAGCTAGAGCTCCCCACGGTGACGTACTCGGCTGCACAAACCCCTTGTTTAGCAACTCTTGCAACTGCACCTTGAGTTCTCTCAACTCAGCCTGTGCAAAGCGATATGATGGCATAGAGATAGGAGCCGCTCCTGGAACAAGATCAATAGAGAACTCCACATCTCGACTCGGCGGTAACTTAAATAAAACATCAGGAAAGATATCTGGATAGTCGCACACCACATGAGGTAACACGCCTTGAACCCCAACCGGCTCATCCAACTTAAGCGCAGAAAAGAGAGAACCCAAGTCCCCTCGAACCCGAGAAGCACCGGGCATAGACACCAAGCCCTCATCCCGATCACCCACAAAGTAAAAGCAATCACCCTCCGGCTTACAGATCGACACTCTCCATCGCTCATAATCTATAAAGGCACGATATGTAGTCAGTTAGTCCATCCCTAGGATGACATCAAACGTGGTCATGTCTAAAATAGCAAAGTCAAACTCTAAACAACGACCGGCGACTTCCAACACGTAGGATCTATAGACAAGACTCAACGTCACATTCCCACTGACTGGGGTCTCTACGCTCATAGTACCACCCAACCAGTCCATGTCCAACCCCAAAGAAAATGCAAAAGCAGATGATATAAACAAATGTGATGCTCCAGTGTTGATAAGAACACTGGCCCATGATCTAAAGACTAGAAAAGTACCTCTGATCATGGTTGGTGTGACAGCAGCATCAGATGTAACTGGTGCTTTGGAAGCACTGCGATCAGCAAGAACATAAGACCTGGCCTGTGGCAGTCTAGTCTGCCCACCATAACCCTGAGTCGTCGGCTGTCTCACAGACTGAGCTAAAGTACCTCTCTCTACAAACATAGAAGTCTGAGCCCTAGGCTGTTGCGGAGTCCGTCGCCTCTGTACAGCTGAAGCAGCTGGTGCTCCTGTCGCACCCTGGACATTTCCCTCTCTAGGACACTATCTGCAAAACTGCCTGGACTGACCACACCCAAAATAGATAGGTGGGTCTCTCGCCTGTGACTGGATTAGACTGGCGCCGAACACTGAGCCTGGTCCTTCTGCTGGCACTCAACTGCACGATGTCCCGGCTGTTCACAGCGATAACAAATCAATCCTCTCTGCTCTGGCTTTCCTGTAGAAGTCACAGAAGGTGTAGGTGCAGACAACTGCGGCTGATACAACCCGATAAAATGAAAACTAAGTCCAAACGACCTCTGGCGCTTGGTCTTGCGCCCCTGAAGCTGTGTATCCCCACTGCCCTGCTGGTTCTTACCCTCTCTAACCCTGCGGCTATCTGCCAACGAGTTCTCTACCCCGATAGCAGCTTCCACCAGCTTGATGTACATCTCCACATCCAGAGCTGCAACCCTACCCTTGATAGCAGGTCGAAGTCCTCTCTCAAACCTTCGAGTGCGCAACTCCTCTGTCGATACCATCTCTGGTACGAACCGCGACAGATTTGCGAAATTGGCCTCATACTGGACCATAGACAGATTCCCCTGAACAAGGGAAAAGAACTCCTCTCGGTATGTATCCCTCAAAGATCTCGGGAAATACTTCTCCAAGAAGACTCTAGTGAAAGTAGCCCACGTCTCATCCACCATGGTCTTAGCAAGCTTCCACCACTCTCTAGCATCTTCCCGCAGTTGGAACGCCGCCAACTTTACCCGCAAAGCATCCTCCTCGACATCTAGAGTATCGAAGATCGATGTGGTCACTTCCAACCACTCAGTAACAACTTTGGGGTCCGGCTCCCCAGAAAAGGTTGGAGGATCCAACCGTCGAAACTCCCTCATAGCCACAGAAGCCCTTGGCTCAGGAACCCGTACACTAGCCCGGGTCGCTTCTGCCATAGCTCGCATAGTGGCAAGCATCTCCTGGACAATGTTAGCACTGCCCACTTGTTCCTGTGGGACATGAACGTCTCCCTCCTCTAGGACCTGAACATAAGCACGACCTCGGCCACGGCCTCGGCCACGACCCCATCCCCACGCTCCCCGTGTAGACATAGTTCTATAGGAATCAATGTAAACAGGATAAGATTTCCTACAACATGTTATTACGTAACAAAAACACATAACGAACATAAGCATGCTATCAAGTAGCCACGTAAGGTTATGCAAACACATCTCACATACCGAGGAAAACTAACAAGATAGACTCGTCCATTTGGATAATCTATTCAGATTCCCTGCTAGAAAACACGTCAGCCAAACACTTTTCTAACTTGGCTTCCAAATCTGTTTTTCCAAACGCCCTAAGGTAAGACTTATCAATCCTGAGATTCAACCTCCATACCCACATATACACAACTATCATGCTCAGAAAGCTATTAACATGTTATAAACCAACTTTTAAACACATGCAAGAAAGCATACACAATCAACCTCACCAGATGATAAACCCCTTTTCCCATGGCTCTTGGGTATTCGAACAAAAAGCTCTGATACCAAGTTGTCACGCCCCAAAATCCGGGGTTGCGTGAAAATCCTCTAAACACCAGTTTTAATAAAATAGAGTTTTAAAACATCAAAACCATCTGTTTATATAAAGGGAAAACCCAAAAAGATATATCTCTCATAAAGAAAAACATACAGTTCCAACATGTATACAGTATATCGCCTTATGATGTACAACAACTGCCTTCAGGATCAGGCATACCCAAAAGGAAAACTATAAAAGTCCTCCGCTACTGTGGGCACCGCCAAAGCTACACCTCAACTATATCATCATCACTTGAAAAAGGTTTTGTACGGAAAATCCCACCCGTGAGTCGAAACCTAATAGAAACAAACAGAAAAGCTGTAAAGCAGGAAATATGCAATCATAAATAGTGGGAGCGTACACAACCACAAACCCAAAAGGTTTTACGTCATAAAACCCTAAGTTTCCCACAAACCTCCAAAATAGTTTTCCCTTCACAACCAAGCATTTATACAAAGCAAAACACATTTTACGGTTGAAGGAGAAATAGTAACCAAAAACATTGTTCCCTCACGGAATGCACCATCGTGGAAAAAGAAGAAGATCCTATGTACCAACTCCATTACAAGGGGATAGAGGTAACAACTATAGAGTCCTACCCAATACCTAGTTCTAGCATGTCCCAAGATCTGCTAGGTAATGATAAGTTCTATATGGAGCACAATAACGAACCACTTAATTTACGGGCGACAACCCGAGGGAACTAAGCACCCAACCGTCTCAATTTACGGGGACTAACCCGAAGGACCTGAGTACCTACGCTGTGCACGTTTTTGAACTTACACCGAGGGCAACTCGTGCCAAATACACGTCATCCCGGTACATCTACATAATCTTCTAAAAATTGAACTCTAGCATCAACTGCAAAACCTTTTTGCAAATATACATTATACATGTATATAGATCCATCCATCAACATGGAGATCAAGAAAGCATTTTCAAAATGTTTTTTTCCTGTTTTCTACAAAACATTTCAAAAACAGAGACTCAACCCCGAAGGCGAGCTCCAAACCTCCAAAACATAAAATGTTGACATTTATAACTAAACCCATCGTTTTCCAACAAAAATCACCGTCTTCCACCGTTTTTAAGAAAACCCTTTGAAAACCATCCAACCACAAGTCATATAATATAATGAATCAAGAAAAGCGAAAAACATGCTTTTTACCCGAAAAAAAAAACCAGGTTTAAACATATATATGACATTTCATGCATTTTCTACCGATGAAAAAGCATACAATTACATATAACACTCTAATACAGCAGTAAGGTCTAGAATCCTACCTCGGCGAGTCAAAACTCAAAGCCTCAAAATCCGAATCACGTCAAAATAGGAATCTGATCGGCCGAACATGAAGCTAGCAACGTGAATAGTAGGAATTCACAAGCTGATCGTCAAAAACTAGGCTCGGGCAAGTCAAATATGTAGAGAGAAGGTAGAGAGAATGGAACAAATAAGCTTTCTCCAAACATTCTAGCCCCGGGAATACATATAAGCTCGACAAAAAAGCAATTCAGTGGATTGAAGAGGCCACTTCAGTCGACTAAAGCTCCTCGAAAAACGTGAACTGCCACAGTTCAGTCGACCAAACCCCCTGGTTCAGTCGACCGAACTCAAGAAAAATAGTTCAGTCGATCGAACATAGCAGCCCAGTCGACCAAACCCCGAGTCTCAGCCTACTATTTTTGGTCTCGGGATTTCTGTTCTAAGGCCAACCAAACAAGCCTAAACAAGGTCCGAGAAAGCGTAAAACACATCTATACATGTTGTTCTACAACGCCAAAGCATAAACCATGCATCGATGATATACATAACATGAAGGAAACACGCTATCATTTATATTTACCAAAAATAAAGCGATACAGGGTCTCACAACTATCATAGTATGTGCCATGCTTCACAGTCTATGCTGTGGAATATCTTCATTCGTAGTTTGGGCTACGCTTCATAGTCCATGCTATGAAATATTATGCGACTCAGGTTGTCTAGATATTAGTTGATCGAGCTGCTGAGAAATCCTCATTGCAGAATAGTATGAAAAAAGTAGTGCAGCAATTCACCGAGCTACTGCGTATCCCCACAGCTCTCCCTTTTATCAGGATGCATAAAGTTTATGGGATCTTTTTTTATTTGTAAGACATATGTTGTGATCGATTTTGACTGGTTCAAGTGATATGAGTCGCTCGAGTGCCATGAATAGTTCTGGTCAAGTTACTGGATACGTGTAACTAGAAAAAATTGGGCCACTGAGGAGCCACCCGTCTTTTGAAATGGGAACCTTTTCTATACGGGGCACTTTAAGTTACTCGAGCGACTCTGCTTGAGTGACTCGAATTAGAGTATCAT
This sequence comes from Heliamphora pulchella, assembly GCA_032270985.1. NCBI lineage: Eukaryota > Viridiplantae > Streptophyta > Magnoliopsida > Ericales > Sarraceniaceae > Heliamphora > Heliamphora pulchella. The sequence continues at coordinate 52,549 of JAULJZ010153563.1, forward strand.
AAGGCCCCTTCTCCTCTTTTTGTTTTGCAAGCGCTTTAATAATTATTCGTATCTCAGCCATCTACGAAGCTTTTTTATGCAATGTAGTATAGGATAAAACCAATTCAACAATGATAATCTTCTTATCTCATCCGGAGAGATCTAAAAGAGGCGTGATTCTTCTTCCGAGCCACTTATACAGTATAAAATCATTTTTTGTGTGTGAAAGGAATGGGTTTAAACACATGAAATTCAATGAAACTAATTCCACAACATTGAAATATAATCAAGACTCAAATTCAAAAGCCTCCCAAGAGGATCATACAACCCATCAATTCATTCAAAACATAGAATTTATGGCATTATGGCCTTACAACTCAAATATTCACAATGCCGAACAACTCAAAAGATAATTATAGCTCTCAATCAATTGATATCATAAACGTGGAAACAAGTTCTTCCAAACAACCCAAAACAAAATTCAAAACGTTCTTGGCATCTTCTATGGAAAATTCTCATTGTTTGCACCTAAAAAACATGAATTCAAACAACGTGAGCCAAAACTCAATAGAATTTTAAACTAACAAAATGAATTATGCTCGATATGCAATAACCAATTCTATATAATCAAACCTAATCTAAGAAATTCAAGTTTCCCTTATAATAATCATAACCATAATTCCATAACCCAATCAAATTCATTTTGGTAAATAACGTATTATTACACACAATGCCATCTTTATGGTCACAACGAAGAAAGGGGGCACATCCACCACCTTTTCGAGGATTAAGCTGAGGGAAGGGGCACCCACGCTTGCACAAGTTTTCGGTCTTTTGCCCAGGAGCTAGTTGAGCCCACATTAATTTCATAAATCTTTCCAATACACACACACACACACACACAATATATCATCTCAATAATATTGGTCCCTCAACCATTACACATGTTTTTACCTAACAGCTCATGTATTCACTACATGATCAACAATTCAATTCTCAACAACCATCATCAATTTTCACAATTTACAAACCCAACATGACTTTATACAAAATTCCTTAATTTAAAAACATTTCACTCAGGTATAGAAAAAGAGATATAACCATTGATTAAAACCCAATTCAAAACTCAACTCAAATCCCAAATATAGTCTCAATTCTCAATATCCATACTCAATTAGGTTTCCAACAAGCTCGAATTTTAAACACATTATTCCCAAATAATGAAAGTATAATATTTCCATGGATACAACACAAATTATATGAACTTTGACTTCAATCATCATAGTTTCTTAACAAATTCATGTTTAACCAAAAGGATATCTCACACCCAAATCTAAGGTTTTAAATCTCAACACACTTTGTAGCATTTACATGAGATAGAATGAAATTAATTGCATATATATCATACATATTCATAAAGGAGAAAGAATCCTACCTCGTTAAGTCAAAAAATGCAAACCCAAACACCCGCGGAAAGCCCAAATTCGTCAAATCCAAAAATTGCTTAGTTATAATTGAAGCCCATGATGTAAGGAACAATCTTTGTTCTTATGGATTGGCTTGGTTCCAAGTCTAAGGCCTTCAAAAACATAGAGAGAGAGAGAGAGAGAGAGAGAGAGAGAGAGAGAGAGAGAGAGAGAGAGAGAGAGAGAGAGAGAGAGAGAG
>JAULJZ010153596.1:0-29368 GCA_032270985.1 Heliamphora pulchella
TTGCCCTAGTGATTCAAATACCAGGTTATGAAGTGCAGGATGACGTCGTAGAGGAGAATATAGAAGAACAGATAGAATCCTAATTCATGTGAACCTAGTCACCAGAGTGTTTACTATCAGCATTTTTTTTTGTTTTCTGTTACTTTTTATTTTTCACTGCAAGAACAATGATGTAATAAAATTTTTGGTTTAATTTTTTTTTTTTGAGAAATATTAGAATAAGATTTTGCCTTTCTGTTGTCTAGTATTTTATTTGTCGCTCTAGATGAATCCAAAATTTTTGGGTTGTCACAAAGATAATAAGCATTAAATAACAAAAGTTCGAATAATCGATTTTAAGAATAAGTTCAGGAGTGAAATTACGATTCTTTAGAGGTATAAATTGTAATTTATGTTTTTAAAAAATTATTTCTGAGTTGAAGTTTTTCTAATTACATTAGAAGCCCGTATCTTATTTACTCCTTAGATTCCTGTTGTAGCCCATATATACTCTGTCATAAACCATGGCCACCATACAACTGATATTCTATGGCTTCAACGTCTTGTAAAAACCAAGAGAAAAAGGTAGCAAGTTAGGATTTGAAGCAAGAAAGATCAGAGCCACACACTCTATTCTTGTTTCGGAGTACGGGAATACAATAGAAGATCTGAGCTGGAGAGAAGATTGCTAGTTTTGCAGCGTTAATCTTCGGATTCAAATTTAAGTGCTGAAAACGAGATCAAACCAGAAGGATCTCGCATGTATAACTCTATTCTGCTTTGTGGGTGTACTGAGTTTCAGTTTTGAATATTGAAAAATCTAGAGTTTTTTCAATCTGGAGCCTGTTTGGAGTTTTCCCATCTGGATAGGTTTTGTGCAGATTTTTTATTGTTATCTGTACTATTTGTTTAATTCAATTTGTATGTACTGTCATTGCATCTTAGGATTTTAGCCCCTCCATCTGTTTTTAACTTCTTTTTAAAAATCCATTTACACCTTAATGGCATAGTACCAGAAGTAAAGTTACTAGCAACCACGTTTTTTTTGCTTTAATAGAATGTAACTCGTTTTTAATTGCTTCCTTCCAAAAACTAGTGTCAAGTACATTAACTGCTTCACTATAATTTTGAGAATCATTATCAATTAAGAAGGTGAAAATCCCATCACCTAGATTAGTCTCTTTTTTTTCTCTTTTACTTCTCCTTGGTTCAAATTCTGTTTGAAAATTATTTTAGGGCTCATTTTGCTCATAACTCAATTTTCTTTCACTTGACAATCTAATTTTCATAAGAAAAATATATTCAAAATATATATCATTTTTGTTTCAATTATAGTATTTGCCTCTAAAACATTATTTTATCTTTTAAGTACTAAAAATCTATATGAAATACTATTAAAGGAATAACCAATAAAAATACAATCTATAGTTCTTGAACCTATTTTTCTTATCTTTGGTTCTGGTAACATCACTTTAGCTAAACACCTCCACACTTTTAGATATTCTAAATATGGTGCATATCCCACTAAAAGCTAATAAGGTGTTTTTCCAATTCTCTTATGTGGCATTCTATTTTGTATATGAAAAGCTAATAAAATTGCTTTTTCCCTCAAATTATTTGGTAATCCAGAACTAATAAGCATCGCATTTATCATTTCTTTTAAAATTTTATTTTTTCTTTAAACTACACCATTCGACTCAGGTGAATACAGTGTTGTTACTTCATAAATTATGCCATGTTGCTCATAGAGATTATTGAAAGAATTTGACTCATATTCTCCACCCTTATTTGTTCTTAATCTTTGTATATATTTTCCTATTTAATTGATTTTTACCTCTAATTTATATTTAATAAATATATCACCCACTTCATCTTTATTTCTAAGCAAATATAATTTTGTATATCTTGAAAAATCATCAATAAAACTAATATAACATCTTTTACCGCCTCTAGCCATGGTATTTTTAAGGTCACCCAAGTTACTATGTATTAAATTTAATAATTCAGTTTCTTTTTTCACATACTTGGTGGTCCTTTTTAACTTTTTTAAATTCTGCACATATTTTACATTTATCAAAACTTGAATTAGAAAAATTAGAAATAAGACCACTCTCTTTCATTTTTTTAAGATAAAAATAATTTGCGTGATCCAATCTATCATGCCACATATCAATAGAATCAGTCAAATAAATATGTGGTAAAGACACATTTTCTTTCACAACATAAGCAACATTAAGCACAAATAAACCACTAGTGCAATAACCATTACCAATAAATGTACCATCTTTTGTCATAATAATTTTATCACTTTCAAAAGTAATTTTCACTCCCACTTTATTAGTAATAAAATTGATAACAATTTTTTATGAATTATGGGTACATAAAGCATATTAGTTGAGGGAAATCAAGTTCCGACCAGAGCCACGTGGAACACGCATGGAAGGATGTACAGCGCAGCAGTCTTCTCAACCACGACACGCATCTCGGCGTGCCAAGCTACACAGGAAATGAGCCAAGCTACACAAGAAACGCGTCCGGGGTCCGTAGACCTCGGCGCAAGATGAATCCGAGCAATGGCCCTCGTCTCTGAGTTCACCTTAGACATCATAAAGGGGAATGCTCGGCATCCAGGTCCAAGCAGGACGAGATGTGCAACCCCAAAATTCGAGCTTGAGGGTTGATACGCGTATCAGAAAAGCGCTCTGCTGATGATAAGAGATCCGTAGCGGTTGAACTAACCCTAGGGCTAGGGAGTCAGAAAGAGTTGACTTAGCCTAAACTAGGTCTGAGTATTGATGGACATCCTAACATGACAAAAGGCACTTGTAAAAAGATCTTGTAGAAAGATCAAATGATGGCACTGATAAGTCACCATCAGACTATTAATTGCCATGCATTGATCAGAGAGAGGGAGTACAACCCGACCTGCTCGGGTCGGGTCGGATTCCACAAGCGGGTCAAGTATATTTCTTCCTAAAAATAGCCAACACTCTCAGAAGGTAAGGTATGCCCACTTTTTCACTAGCCAAAACTCTGTCAAATTTCTCTCTCAAGTTCTTCTCTCTCTCAAACCCCTTGTCTGACTTGATCGTCGGAGGGTCCACCGGTATAAAGCCACTGGCGAGCATCTCACCCCTTGCTTGTGCAGGCAAACACGTGGCATTCATCCCTGACATCTCAGCCAACTTGGACGAGACCAGTAGATCCAATCCTTATCCTCTACAATTTGGCACCGTCTGTGGGAATCTCTAGAACACCTCCATGGCTAGTCATAGAAACCACGATCATGAAGAGCTGAGAGAACCACGGGCACCACACACAGAAGCATCGCATGCAACTCACCGTAGAAGAGGACACATTGTGCCCTCTAAAGTTCACATTGGTGGAGCCAGGATCGACCAAATAAGAGAATGGACCCATGTAGGGGGTTCTCACGAGACAACACCCTCTGAAGAGGGTTATCCCCCGCGTTACACAATGCAGCAAGTGTTGGAGGGGTACTAGGATGAGCTGAATAGGAGAGACCAATAGCTAGTTAGGCTCCAGCAAGAGCTCCACGAAATGAGGGCTCAAATGAACCAATGACGCTCGCCAGGAGTTCAGTCCAAACACGAGCAGTCTAACCATGAGAGGTCCAACCAGGACCAAAGAAGAGGCGTTGCTCGGCCTCAGGCAATCCGTAGCTCGAGGAGTGGTCCTCGACTTAATCGTGATCGTCGTGAAGAGGACCCTGAGAAGAGTCGCGTCTCAGGCTCTAAGAGAAAAAGAGAGGGGCAGACGCTGACCTCCAGCAACACCCATACACCAACTGTGCGCCATCATGAGCAGCAACAACAGGCTGGCCAGGAGCTCGACCGCGCAGAAGAAAAGGAAGAACTCAAGCAATGGCTAAACCTCCATCTTGAGGGGAGATTACAACCGAGCACGGGGAGGTCGGCTCAAGACGTAGCTCGGAGGGCGCTGGAGCAGATATCTGCCTCCCCGTTTACAAGGGAGGTGGATGGAGCGGATCTGCCCAGGAAGTTCCAAACCCCCAAGTTCAACTTATATGATGGGAAGGCTGACCCTATGGGTCATATTCGGCACTTCAGACAGATGATGGCACTCTGGAGTAAAAATGATGCTCTAATGTGCAGGATTTTTTCCTCCAGTTTGGGGGAGATGGCCTTGCGCTGGTTTGACAAACTCCCAGCTGGATTAGAGGGAAGTTGGAGATAGCTCGCCGAGCTCACAGCAAGGTTCATTACGAACATTCATCAGCCTAGGGAGATTGACTCTCTGCTCGGCTTGAGGAAAGCGGTGAATGAAAGCTTGAGGTCTTATGCTCGGCGTTACTGGGAGACCTTTAACGACATTGATGATTGCAATAAGAAGCTTGTCGTGGCCTCTTTCAAGTTGGGGTTGGATAAAACCCACAAATTGAGGCATTCCTTGACTAAGAGGCCTGCTCAGGGCATGGCCGAGTTGATGTTGAGAATCGAAGGTCGAGGAAGATATGGTAGGCGTAAGTAATGAAACGCCTGCCCATGAAGTGTAGAAGGGGGCCCGAACAGAGAAGAAGAAGAACAAGAAGGCCAAGAAGAGGCCTGATCGGTAAAAGGAGTGCGAGAGGCTAAACAAAGTTTATGAAGTGGCTAATACCGTGTTCAAAAAGCCCATCCACAAGCTCCTCAACCAAATCAAAGACAAACCGTGGTTTGTCTGGCCACCAAAAATGTTCACTGATCCCAACAAACGGGATGAGAAAAAACACTGTGCTTATCACAGAGAACATGGGCATTACACAGACCGTTGCCGAACATTCAAAAGGTTCCTAGAGGAGTAGGTGAAGGCAGGGAACCTCGGATAGTACATTGACAAAGAGAAGACCTGGGCTGAGCAGCATGCTAAAGCTGAGTAAGATAGAGGAACAGATGAACCCGTGGGAGTTATTAATGTTATACACGCTGCCCCCAGGCCGGAGACATCGAACGAGATAAGGGATGAAAGCCGGAAGAGGGCACATCAACGCGAGGTTATGCAAACCCAGCTCGAGCAGGGTGGTCCAGGCAAAAGAAAGTATCTGAGCAGTGAGTTCTTGGTAGGAGACTTGACTTTCACTGATGTCGACCTAGAAGGGGTTGAACACCCTCATAATGATGTGCTTGTCATAACCCTCCGGATTGGGAGGTATGACGTGAAGCGCATCTTGGTCAACCAAGGAACCTTGGCAGAGGTAATGTATGCTGACCTCTTTTACAAGTTAGGGCTCAAGAAAAGGATTTGCAGAAATGTCATACCCCATTGGTCGGGTTCAATGGTCAGTCCATCCTACCAATAGGGAGAATCACACTGCCGGTCAGGGCAGGTTCTGAGATCAAGAACATTGAGTTTTTGGTGGTAGATGTGTCGTCCCCCTACAATGCTATAATGGGGAGGACATGGCTTCATCAGCTTAAGGCCATCCCCTCAGCATACCATCAGGTCCTGAAATTTCCAACTGCTAGGGGTGTGGAATCCATCAGAGGAGATCAAGCAGCGGCCAGGCAGTGTTTTATGGCTACTATCCAAGGAAAAGAAGGCTTGTCCAGCAATGATAAGATGTGTGTGGTTGAAGTTCAAGACAAACCACTTCTTGATTACGCCGGGAGAGCACCAATAGAAAAGAATGAAGAGCCACTAAAGAAGGTTATGTTGAGAGAAGACGACCCCGATCGTTTCTTCCTGCTTGGATCCCATATGGCCGAGCAGAATGAGACTGACCTTGTTAACTTCCTCAAATCAAAGGTGGAGGTATTTGCGTGGACACCGTATGAAATGCCTAGTATCGACCCCGAGGTGATGCTACACAGGCTGAACGTAGATCCTACGCACAAACCCATTGTCCAGCGCGGGAGGAGGTCCTCAGCTCAGCACGCAGAGGCCATGATAGAGGAGGTAGAGAAACTGCTCGAGGCAGGGGCAATAAGAGAAGTACAGTACCCACAGTGGTTGTCCAACACCGTGGTTGTCAAGAAGGAAAACAAGAAGTGGAGGGTGTGCGTAGATTTCACCGACCAGAACAAGTCCTGTCCCAAAGATTCATTCCCACTTCCCAAGATTGATCAGTTGGTGGACTCAGCAGTGGGATGGAATGATGAGCTTTCTAGATGCTTATAGGGGTTACCACCAGATAGCCTTGAGCCCGAATGATCAGGAGAAGACCAGTTTCATCACCCTCAGAGGCCTGTATTGCTACAAAGTCATGCCCTTTGGCTTGAAGAATGCTGGGGCAACCTACCAAAGGTTAGTAACCAAGATATTCCAACCTATGCTAGGTCGAAGTATTGAGGTTTATATAGATGATATGGTGGTGAAGACCGAGCAAGAGCACGATCATCTAGCTGACCTAAGCAGCGTCTTTGAAGTGTTGAAAGCTTACAAGTTGAGGCTTAATGCATCCAAGTGTGCATTCGGCGTACAATCGGGTAAGTTATTGGGGCACCTAATCAGCAGGAGAGGGATCGAGGCAGAGCCCGACTAGATAGCTGCAATTCAGAACATACAACCCGCAAAGATAGTTAGAGAAATACAGCGACTGATAGGGATGGCAGCAGCTCTAAACAGATTCATCAGCCGATCATCAGATAAGTGCCATCATTTCTTTCAGTTGTTAATGAAGGGCAAGAATTTTCTCTGGGGGGAGCAGTGTGATGAGACGCTTCAAAATTTGAAGGAGTACTTGACCTTGGCTCATCTTCTCTCCAAGCCCTTGTTTGGGGAGGAGCTATGTATGTACCTTGCAGTGTCCAAACACGCGACAAGTGTCATCCTGCTCAGGATGAACATTGCCGAACAGCTTCTAATCTACTATGTTAGCCACACCTTTCTCGATGCCGAGACTAGATACTTGCCCCTCGAAAAGTTGGCTCTGGCTTTGGCTCTGGTGATGGCATCTCGAAAGCTGGCACAATACTTCCAAGCGCACAAAATTATCGTTTTGACTGCACACCCGCTTAAAGCTTTGCTACGTCGAGCTGACCTTTTTGGAAGGATTTCTAAGCGAGGAGTAGAGCTCGGTGAATACGACATCGAGTTCCGATCAAGAACAGCAATAAAGGGACAGGTCCTAGCAGATTTTATCGTCGAATTCTCCAGGCCGAGTTCTTTACTCAGCTTGGACCCAATCACACTCGAGCCCGAGCTAGGGGGAAGGATGACCAGACAGGAAAAAGCGATGGAGGAGAAAATGGGGTATCCAAGGCCAAGGAGAAAGGTTCTAATCTACTGCAAAGGTGGAGGCTGTTTACTGATGGCACTTCAAATCAAAAAGGCTCAGGAGCATGGGTGGTCCTCATCTCCCCAGAAGGATCAATAATAGAGCATTCCATTAGGCTGGGATTCCCAGCATCTAATAACAAAGCTGAGTACGGAGCGTTGCTTGCAGGGTTCAGGAGTGCCGAGCTCCTAGGCATCAAAAAGTTAAAAGTTTTTTGCGACTCCCAACTAGTGGTTAACCAAATGACCGAACAGTACAATGTAAGGGATGACAGGATGGATTCCTATCTATCCATAGCACTCGAGCTAGTCAAGGGCTTCAAAGAGGTACAGATCGAGCAGGTCAGCAGAGAAGGGAACTCTCACACCATTGCCTTAGTAGCCCTAGCCTCAGCCACCGAGCTTGGGCTAAAGAGGACAGTAAAAGTACAAAAATAGGAGAGCTCGAGCATTGAGACGACTGTTCGATGGGTGTGTGCCATTGAAGAAGAAGAAGAGCCGAGCTGGATGGACCCCATAGTCAGATTCCTCAACAAAGGCCAACTCCCAGAGGACAAGAAGGAAGCACACAAGATTAGACACAAGTTTTCACGTTTTTGGCTATCCCCTAAGGGTCAACTGTACAGAAGATCCTTCTCAGGACCCTATTTGTTATGTGTGCATCCGAGCAAAGTCCAGGACTTCCTATTCGAGCTCCATGAAGGGATATATGGAGGTCATACCGGGAGGAGATCTATGGCGCACCGAGTAATTAGCCAAGGATATTGGTGGCCCTACATACAGAATGATGCCCAAATATATTCACAAAAGTGTGAGAAGTGTCAGAGGTTCGCACCCTTGCACAGGCAGCCAACCGAGGAGCTTAGTCCGATCACCAGCCCATGGCCCTTTGCTCAATGGGGACTGGATATTGTTGGGCCATTGCCTAAGGCACCCAACAATAAAAAGTTCCTAATAGTAGCCACAGATTATTTCTCTAAGTGGGTAAAGGCTGAGCCCTTAGCTAATATCAAAGATATGGACGCGAAAAAGTTTTTATAGAAGAACATCATTACCAGGTTTGGTATTCCGCGCACAATAGTTGCAGTTAATGGAAAGCAATTCGACAGTAATTTATTCAAGACATTTTGCTCGAGCCTGGGCATAAAGAATTACTTCTCAACACCCTCATTTTCTCATAGCAATAGACAACCAGAAATCTCGAACAGAACACTCCTATCTAGGCTGAAGAGAAGGTTAGAGAAGGCCAAAGGGAAATGGGTGGACGAGCTCCCCTCTGTGTTATGGTCCCTACCGAACAACTCCGAGAAGTTCTACTGGGGAGACACCATTTGCCATGGCCTATGGCTTGGAGGCTGTGATCCCTCTCGAGGTCGGGCTACCCACGATTAGAACTGAAGCCTTCGAGTCCGGGAATAACAGCCTCAGCATTGCTCAGGACCTGGACCTGGCCAACAAAAGAAGAGAGCTGGCTCTAGTCAAGCTGGCGGCCTACCACCATTAACTTGCAAAGTTTTACAACAGATGAGTGAACCCGAGGAGCTTCCAGGTCGGCGAGCTTGTTCTCAGGAAGGTCCTCCTTAATACAAAGGACCCCCTTGATGGCAAGCTGGGTCCGACCTGGGAAGGTCCATACAAAGTCACATCAGTTGCAGGTACGGGAGCATACAAACTCGAAGATATGGAAGGAAAACAAATCCCAAAGTCGTGGAACGCACATAATTTCAAAAAAATTTATCATTGAAGCCTCAAATGTATATTTGTTCGGGATAATGAATGAAGAGGATTTTTTTCAAGAATTTGTGCATAATTAAAGACGTCGCAATAAAAGTCCTTGATAACTTCGAGTCATGCCTGGGCAAGAAAGTCCTAACTTGGCAATAAAAGTCCCAGATGACTTCGAGTCATGCCTGGGCTAGAAAGATCCAGCTCAGCTGAACAGCATCGTTACGACCGAGCAGAAAAAATCCAAGCCGATTATGAAGGACTTCATAGTTTTAAGATTTCTACATCTCAATCCTGGGTCACAAGTGGACTTGCTCGTCAAATCGAAGGTTTTTAGCTCGGTCAAGATTGAAAGGATTATTTTTTAGCCGAAGCATCGTTACTCGGTCATATACTACATTGCTCGAGTTAGTTCCAAGTGCTCGGGTGATCTGTGAAGTTGTTAAGCAGCTCAGTTCGGTACAATTTCAATGTGATTAGAGACTATCGAACTCAAAGAGAAGACAAGTACAAATTGAATACAGACAGAACATACAAGACAAATACAAAGCACGAGAATTTGCTTAGAAATTAATTTGCAATTTCATTCATTTAAAGTTTGCAGTACAATCAATACGAGCCAACCTCACGGAAGGAAATGAGGTCGTGCATCGTAAACTTGAAAAATTTGAAGATAAAAAATAAAAGAAGAACAAAAGGGCTAGGGCATCTAAGCAACATCCGTCTCATTCTGCTCTGTTGGGATAGAGCCTGCACCCTCCTCCACAGCTACCTGCTCTTCCTCCCTTTAGACGGGGGCCTCCTCCTCATGCAGCAGGTCTTCCTCCAGGGTGAGATCCACCGTGACATTGGTGCCCGAGGCCCTGGGCTCCGGCCACAGTGGCTCTAACTCTTCAAATTTGCCACCATGTTCGGTCGGCTCGGCATGGGAAGTGGAGGTACCTCGAACTCTTGCGCTGGAGGCGGCGGAGGGTCAACCTGAAATGTAGAGACGGGCACAGCCTCCACCACGGGGCCTGGAGGTATGGCCAGGCCAATTAGGTGAGAGAGTTGGTTAGGGAATGGGACTGTGGGTTGGATGCAGGGGACATTTATGCGTAGCTCGAAATTCGAGCCCACGAGTGCGGCATTGAGAGCCAAATCCCATCCCATCTTGAACAGTAGATTCTGCATGCTCATCACCTGGGCCTCATAGAAGTCCCCCGTTCTATTGTAGCCCTCATCAAATCGTTCCTTGTGAAGTCGGGCATTAGTAGCTCTAAGCTCGGCATTTTCCTTTTCAAGCGAGTCATTTACCTCCGACTCCGTGTCGAGCTCCCCAATCACAGAAGAAATATTTGCTTCCTGTTCTTTCACAATGTCCAAAGCCTAGGCAGCACGAACTTCGGCGTCCTCCCTAGCCTTCGAAGCTTCGCCGACCTAAGCTTGAAGGACCCGGATGTCCTCCTTGAGCTTTAAAACTTTGATTTGGAGGAGATCGTGCTTCTCCTGCACCCTGCTGCACCGATCGGCAGCCTCCATCCCCATTTCCAGGCCCTGTTAAGAGACAAAGTTAGCCCGGGGCACCGTTCAAGGAAAAGGTACAAATGCAAGGACTATAGGATAGAGTGCCGAGCATCTTACCACAATAACATGTTGTGCGGCCTGCTTGGTTAACGTAGCATTTGGAATGGCCGCGTAGTCTGCCTTGTCTTTGGGGAGGCAGAGGCTCTTGGCCAGAGCCCACGCGATGTGATGGCTCTCCTACACCGAATCCAGAGCAGTGACAGGCTTGCCACGGTACGTAGGAGAAAATGAGAGAGGTACCTCAGAGGTCAGCGTGGCACCCTCTGTCCTGGTCGATTCGGAGGGTAGGGTGGATGCCTCAACTAGGCGCCATATCTCCCGTTTGGCGCTCTCAACGGCTGTGCTCCTCCTCTTTTGAGCCTGGGCTGGTTGGGTTGGAGCTGGAACTGGAGCACGGGGGGCCGGTGGTGCGCTGATGGTCGTCTTCGGCTATGGAGTTTAGGTCGTGGTTGGCTGAGTGGTAGTGCTCAGGCCGGGCACGTTCCCTAGCAGGTTGAACAAGTTCAATACAACATCTCTATTGCCTGGAGGACAGTTCGGCTCATCGAACTGGAAGAGGGTCTGCTATGAACCCTGGATGTAGAGGCCTCCGTGCTCTGACCGTCCTCTAGTACTACCTTGACAGGTTCCAACCTATGCCCGAGCTCCTCTGGTTTGATCGACACCCCGTTAAAAAGTCTCTTGAAGGAACGGGCGTCTTTATCCCAATCCAGAACACGCCGTAGGTGGTCAAGGTTAATCCGACCATCTTTTCGGTCTTTTTTGTCCTTGATAGCAGAGGTGTTGCAGCAGGCACCTGAAAAAGTTTTCAAGGCATTAGTTCTCGAAATGTACATAGAAATGAAAGGCATATAGAATTAACAGAATGTAAGGGGAAGGAGCTTGGCTACCTGGAGTTCCAGCTCTCGAGGGGCAAAGCTGAACACGTTGATCATGGACGCCAAGGCCGAGCTGCCAATTTCCCCCGACCACGACGAAATCGTCCAGATCACCCTTGTGCGAGTTTTTGAGCTCAAGCACAATATTTCGATTGTCCTTGGCCTTCAGGTAGTACCTGTTTTGACCCTTAGACGTCTCCGAGATGGAGTAGCAATATTGAATCTCTCGAACACCGAGGTCAATGCCCATATACCGATTCAACAAAGCTATCCCCATCAAAATGGAGAAGACATTGGGGGTGAACTGTGCTGAGCACAGCCAATAGAAAGCTAAAGCCTCCCTTACGATGCTCGGGAGTGGAAACTCTAGCCTGGACTCCAGAAGAGCCACTAGGGGAAAGACGGCTTCCCCGAGCTCTTCTGTGGTCCAGGTCTCTTTATCGGTTGCCCGGCGTACAGTGACATCGTTAGGGATCAACCTAGCTCGGCGGAGCTCGGCCAATGCCTTAGAAGTGTCAATGTAGCGAGCAAAATGCCCCATGTTCTAAAAAAAGGGGGGTTTAAGACACTTGCATATGTATATACTCCCCAACAAAACCATCACCGCCGGAGTTGGGAGCGGCGGCACCAGGATACTTTGTGCATAGGCCAGAGAACCTAGCCTCCATTACGGCGGCGTGAGCAATGGTTCTTTCATAGAAAAAGAGAAAAAGAAATAAAAAGGATGCTTACCTGAGAGAGAAAAATTCTGGAAGGCCCTGAAAAACTCGAAGGTTGGTTCGAATTGCAGAAATCTCAGTCGTCGGGGTCTCGTCGAAAATCGCCTAAGCTTGAGGGTGGAGGTGGTTCGTAAAGAAGGGGAAAGGGGAATGCCCCTCCCCTTTTATAGCTTCACATACGTTTCAAACGAAGCACCAAGCGGCGGCAATTATGGCGCGTGCTATGACGCGAGTCGTATGTATTTAATGCGCATTGGACGTAAACGGTGTACGCACTCGAGCAATTCAACCCGGACAAATCATACCTGTTGACTTCATGGTTTTGATGTTCGGATCAATGGGCCGAGTACTATTCCTCATTAGATTAATTTTTCGAGCAAAATTTTTGATCGGGTTTGAAAACCCGAGCAAATCACAGTAATTAAATCAAATGATTAACATTTATTGAAAACGACGGCCGACATTCTTGAGACGTTCATGTGCCCAAGGTATAGCTAACGCCGTACGCATTTAATGCGCACATTAAATGCGCTGCCAAACCAACAGGGTGCTGCCACGTGGCGAAAATGACCGTTGGCATGTGAGAAAGCTTAGGGACAGTACATCAGCGAAGCTTTCTCAACAAGCCTCCCGATCAAGAGGCGAAGTGACAAATCGAGCAGGATCATCACATCATCTTTCAGCAGCTCGAGTTCTCGACCAACAACAAGATAATGGGGGCAATTGAGGGAAATCAAGTTCCGACCAGAGCCACGTGGAACACACGTGGAAGGATGTACAGCGCAATAGTCTTGTCGACCACAACATGCATCTCGGCGTGCCGAGCTACACAGGAAATGAGCCGAGCTACACAGGAAACGCGTCCGGGGTCCGTAGACCTCGGCGCAAGATGAATCTGAGCAATGACCCTCGTCTCCGAGCTCACCTTAGACATCATGAAAGAGAATGCTCAGCATCCAGGTCTGAGTAAGACGAGATGTGCAACCCCAAAATTCGAGCTTAAGGGTTGATACGCGTATCAGAAAAGCGCTCTGCTGATGATAAGAGATCAGTAGCAGTTGAACCAACCCTAGGGCTAAGGAGTCAAAAAGAGTTTACTTAACCTAGACTAGGTCTGAGTATTGATGGACATCCTGACATGACAAAAGGCACTTGTAGAAAAATCTAATGATGGCACTGATAAGTCACTATCAGACTATTAATTGCCATGCATTGATCAAAAAGAGGGAGTATAACCCTACCTGCTCGGGTCGGATCGGAGTCCACAAGCGGGTTAAGTATATTTCTTCCTATAAATAGCCAACACTCTCAGAAGGTCAGGTATGCCCACTTTTTCACTAGCCAAAACTCTGTCAAATTTCTCTCTCAAGTTCTTCTCTCTCTCTCAAACCCCTTGCCTGACTTGATCGTCGGAGAGTCCACCGGTATAAAGCCACCGGCAAGCATCTCACCCCTTGCTTGTGCAAGCAAACACGTGGCATTCATTCCTGATATCTCAGCCAGTTTAGATGGGACTAGTAGATCCCAATTCTTATCATCTACATTAATTAATGAGATAAATTTACCAGAAGAGAGTTTAAGAATAACTTCCTTTACCAATGGCGGACAACGATCTAAAATCCCCAAATACACATATTCTTTTCCTTCTCCTATAGGCATGTATGTGGAAAAATCACTTCTGTTACAGTAAATATGTCTAGTAGACTCAGAATCTATAACTCAATTTTTACTCACAAAATCCAAATCACCCATAGCCAAAAAAAAAAGTCAACTCTTAAGATTGTTGTAAAAAATTGATTTTAGATGCTACTTAAAATCAATATATAAATAAATATTATGAAAATTTTCATAATAAAATCGTAATATTAAAACAAATAAATATTAAGGAAGAATTCTTGACAGAGGAGTGAGTAGTCTCACTGTTATTAAGAGTAAATTTTCATCTTTTTGAGTCAATGATTCAGTGCAATGATCCGGTGTAACGAATTTTTAGTATCCTATCCTCTAAAATTCAACTGTCACTTTCTCACAAGTGTGCACTCGCAAATGCGGAGGTCTCAGGAACTGCTTGATTGATCATTTCAAAATTAAACTTATATTGATAACAAAATATACATCAACCAGAAAATTTTTCTTTTTAAAAAATCAGTAGGTATATTGCTGTGTTTTATGAAATCAATTATTTTCATCTCTGAAGCTTTTTATGTGATTATATATATATCCCCAATATAAAAGATCACAATTAAGTAGTCATAAAATCATCTAGAGGTATTCAACCGGATCTCAAGACATTAAACAATTCATAGGGCCTCCAACGGAGTAATATTTATTATAATATATAAAAACTCATTCATCAGTTGTCTAAAAGCAACAAACGGTAAAATAAAATACATTTATGTCTTCATTAATGTGGGCATTTTGGAAAAGGAGGGTTGGGCCGTTTTCCTTTCTGAATGACGATCATGTTTGGATACTTGTTTTTTTTTTAAAAAGAAAGATTTTTTCTAAGAAAAGAAAGGTCCAAATATCTGAAGTGATGGATGGAGTCGCCACTTGATTTTTTTAGAAAAATAAAAAAAAAATTTAAAATAAGCCACAAGTCTACATTACTATTGAAAAAGAGTCCAAAGGCTACGATACAAAAGGAAAATGTGTTAGGCACTCATTTAGCCCAATGTTAGATTGACCTCTATTTTATCATTTTTTGTTCTTTTTTAAAAATTTTCAAAAGTAGCAAGTACAAAAAGGGTGATTAAAGAGAATTCGTACAAAAATAATCAAATAAAACAAAATCTTATTCTAAAACAAACTCCTAAGGGTCATGCAAAATAGTTATCCCTTCTAAACATACTACATTTATTGTCAAAACCAAACAAGCATATGAAGGGATTCAGGAAATGTCACGCCCCAAAATTCAGGGCCACGTATGAAAATCAAACAAGCTACCAGTTTGTAAGAAAGATAAAATTCTTCTAATAAAACAATCATTTAAAATAATACAGCTTTTAGAATTAAAAGGATACCCAAGGTTCACTCTCAGTGCAACATGCATACCTATTCATACATGTACAATATACAGTCTCAAGGCTTACAAAACATGCTTTTAAGAATGAGCAACATATGTAAACATACATGTTTTTATGACAAAAAGAAAATCTATATAACAGTCTTCCGCCACCACGGCTACATCATCTCCTCGTGATCATCAACCTCAACACCTGAAAAAAGTTGTAACAAATCACACTAGGTGAGCCGAAACCCAATAAAAACAGACTATAATGCAGTAAAACAGGATATGCAATCACATAGCATAAAGTATACTCAAAAAGGTTTTACTTCAGAAAACTCTAAATTTACCAACGCGCACACACACGCACGTATACTTATTACCATCACATCCATATGATTCTACCATCTCGTGATTTTAAAACATAGGCACCGATACCGAACGAGCATATAAACCCCGTCAAGTTACTACCACCCAGCCACATAAGGCCCGTGAAGTAACTGGATGCCCTATACTTCTAACACGACCTGCATCCTTTCCCAGTTCACTAGCCGACGGGCAGAGAAACCCATTCTGCGCAATTTTTTGATCTTTTACCGTGGAGCAACTCGTGCCCAAATTTACTCGATCCATAGATCTCAACAAGATCTTTTTTTATTATCACATCAAAATTCAAATACACACGCGTGAGTCCAACCCAACAAGATTTCTCTCACCAAACCCATAATACCGCGAATCCAACCAAAAAGGTTCCTCTCGCCAAACCCACAACACCTCATAACACGTAAGAAATCAAAAAAAGCGTAAAACATGCTTTTTACCCGCATAAACATGGTTTAAAACACACAATATGATATGTAAGTATTTTCAACCAGTAGAAAAGCATAAAATTGCACGTAGCACCCTTTAAAGACAATATAATCTAGAATCCTACCTCGGTGAGTCAAAACTCGAAATCTCAAAAATTGAACCTCGTCGAAAAGAGAATCTGTCCGAATGGAAGCGAAGCCAATAACGTGAATAGTAAGGATCCACAAGTTGATCGTCAAAGACTAGGCTCGGGCACCATAAAAATCTAGAGAAAAGGTGAAAAATTTGAGAGAAAAAGAGTTTTTGGAAATAAAACAGGCGCTGGAATATTTATAAGCCTCGGCAAACAAGGCATCCAGTCGACAGGATTGCCAATCCAGTCGACTAATGGAGTTTTGGATCTCAAAAACTCCTCCACCGCCACTCCTTAGTCGACTAGATGGCTCAATCCAGTCGACTGGACAAGCCTACTGTCGACCCAGTCGACTGGACTGCTGGGAACCAAGTTTTTCTGCGTCTAAACAGGTTTTTCAACCCCAGGACCAACCAAACAAGCCAAAACGAAACTCGTGAAAGTGTAAAACACATCTACGAATGTTGTTCTACAATAATGAAGCATAAATTATTCATCAAGGATATACATATAACGAAAAAAAATACGTCAAACATGTATATATCATAAAATAAAATGGAACCGAGTCTCATAGAAAAACATGCTAAAAGAAAGAGAAAAATCTTAGAAGGGTCATGTAAAACAGTTCAAACTTCTAACATGCTACATTTAAGGTTAAACAGATATGACAAAAAGTTTAAATATAATTTTTATGTTACTGGTTTATCAAAATCGCAGTCATTGCAATAGAAAATTGCGACCGTGACAAAAGTGAAAAAACCTTGTGGCCGAGAATATTAAACATAGCAATTGTTATAAATAGAATATAAAATGTTACGACCGTGGCAACCAGAGGTTGCGGCTGTGAAAATTAAGGACAACAGAGTGATTTTGAAAGCAAACAGTGTAGGTGTGAATGCAACTACACAAGAAAACATGGCGTACGAAATTAACAGAATGCTATTTTCATACTATATTTCAGAAAATTCACATATATTCACATTTTTTACTAATTCTTATTCTATTATATGACTCTAAAAGAATATTCATGGTTTACACGAAATAAAATATATAGAAAAGAAAACTAGAAATGAACAGAAAGTTACCTTAATCATGACGACCCCCAAGAGAGAGAAAAAATGGGAGTTTAAAAGTGTCGTGATTTCCAATGATTACTTGAGATGATCAACCGTCCCCAAACATCTCCTCAAGCATCGTGAACTGGAGTTGATTAGCCTTCCGTGCATCAGGAATCCTCCAAAAGCAGATAACGTCACGAACTCGACTTGAAAATGAATATAGTTTGGGAAACGGGCGTAGTATTAGGACATGTATGGAATTTGACAAAGTAACGGGTGGGTGAGTAGTTCTGCAGGGTATTGGTTCTTTAGAATTATCTCTCTCTGGCTCAAAAAACGGTACCTATTTATAAGCATTTAAGGTAACACCGAACTCCTTTGAAATGTTGTCACGTGTCCAAAAAGCAAGAAGGATGCAACCGTGATATTTGAAATTCGCAGCTACTAACAATATAGAAAAAGGTGGCGGTCGTGACCTCTAAAGGTCACAACCTGTTTTAGAACCACAAAAAAGTGGCAACTACGAGGAGTGAAGCTCACGACTAGTTGTGGGATCATAAAAAGCTCACGGCTTTGAGAATCAAAGTTTGCAACCTGAATGTTTTAGAAGGATGGGATGTTTTCTTGGATTTTTTTTGAGTTGAGTTCTTAACATTATAATTGCTTAAAGGTATATTTTAGCATACTTTCGTATATCTTCATCATTGGAGAACCCTCAAGACAGGTGCCTAAGATATAACTTGGTCAAATTTGAGTATCTATAATTAGGAAAAAAAACTTTCATTATACATTTTTTAACTATA
Organism: Heliamphora pulchella; assembly: GCA_032270985.1. Classification (NCBI taxonomy): domain Eukaryota; kingdom Viridiplantae; phylum Streptophyta; class Magnoliopsida; order Ericales; family Sarraceniaceae; genus Heliamphora; species Heliamphora pulchella. Next base: position 17,915 of record JAULJZ010153596.1, read on the forward strand.
AATATTTTATATACAGGATTTCCTTTTTCTTTTTTCTTTTTCTTTTATTTTTGTAAGCAGTTTACAAGAAGCCCGAAGCCCAAAGATGACATGGCCTCTTAGAAATAATAATAAAGGTAATACCAAAATTTCATGAAACCATATTACATGATTTTTTTTCTATTAATAGAGGTAAATATGATTTTCTTATTTAATTAATAAAGAATAAATATGTAAACTTAAATTAAGTACAGATAACTTTTCACTCTTCAATTTCCAACTTTTTATATAACCACCCACTTCTTACATAGCATTTCACATAAATTCTCAAAAATAATTTTTTTTCACTTTTTATTTTTAAAACATTTAACACCACAAATTATAAAAAAAATATTAAATGCCACAAATCCAGTAAGCTAATAAGACAAGCTATGGAGTGCTTGAAGCTGGGCCATACAACTAATCCTGGGATGGGCCGAGTTCAAGACCGGCCCTGTGGAAAAAGCATACTCCTTTGGGCTTTCCAGCCCAGACTATTAAGATTGAATAAATAAGAATTAAGCCTCTCTAACATTGTCATTAAAGAATAAGGAAATATTTCTATCTAATAAATGGATTTATGGATAAAGAAATGCTGAAAGTGAATGGTCATCATTTTTCTTGTAATTAATTATGTAACAGTTCTACTCTTCGATTTTTATTTTTATTTTTATCGATAGCCTTCCGTATATCCTCCTAAATAACGAGTCAATTTCGAATTGTACAGACAAACACATTTGAGTCATTTCAGAATCATTGAAATTAAATTTTTTTCACCGGGCTTAAACCATGTCTCTCAGACAATCTCATGTTATGCGCACCCTCAAACAACCCATAAACAACGACACCTACGGAGTCAAAAATTAATTTAGAAAACTATTAATCATATTTTTTGCTTTTTTCATAGTTAAAAATAACAATAAAATAAAGCCTTTTAAGTTAATAATAACCACAAAACTTGATTATTCATTGTTTCTATAATTGACCATGACAAAATGGCACATTTCAAAAAATTGACAGATAGTATCATTTTCATTGCTAGAGAAGAGAAATTTTACATGATGTCAGATTAATTATAAGATTGATATTTTATAGGTGACTTTTTTTTTTTTATCGACAAATATTTACATATCCATACTCATTCCTTGCACTTGATAAGATTTAAACTCCTAATCTCTTATTTAGAAGATTAACACCCATTATATACAGCTTTATGGGAATGTTAACTAAAAATTCTTTTTAATTTTGAGTTTATTTACTCTTCAATGGATTTAAAATGTAGAGGCCGTCATACATTTAACAATGAAATCTACAATTTAAATCAATAAAAGAGTGTATGCGAATTGTTCACTCTGTTTATTAAGTGGGCAAACTAATTTACTTTTCCTCATCTTTTAATAAGCATGACAACAAGCATTTTTTATATGTCAAGTCAAACTATACAAAAAATCTTCTTTGAATTTTCTTTCTTTGTTTTTTTTTAGTTTTGAAAAGGGGGTTGATCTTCTTTATTTGGAGTATTATTGTTATTTCCTACAATAATTTTAAAATTTATTTGGCATAGAAATAGTTTTTCCCTTAAAAATGCTAAATAGACTTTTTGTTACCTCAAGAAATACAACTTAAAAAGTGAACCTTTTTTGTAAAAAAAATAAAAAGGGATGAAAATATACAAGCCTTTCCCTTGTGTGTGAAGCTAGACTTTTATACTTTTTCGTTATGTTCAATTGTCAAAAAAAAATTATATGAGAAAGTGGTCCACAATAAAGGTGAAGTGAAAAAAAAAAAAAAAGAAATTATAAAAAAATAGTCATCGTTACTTATTTAATTTGCAAGAAAGTTAATATAAAATCTAGTTTTAAATTTGTTGCGATGCAAAATTTTATTCTTTTTACAAGATATATTTTATAAAAAAATATTTCTTACAAGAAAAATATTATGCTTAGAGTCACATTTTTCTGCAATGGCTAAACAACAGAAAAAATAGTATAACTTCTATTATCAACTGATAATAAAGTTTTAATCTCGTAGTAATTTTTTTTTATAGTTTTAGTCACTTGCGATAAGTGATACACTTATCAGTTCATAAAAACGAGGCATTAGTTAAACAAAAAAGTATCACTTTTTATTCTCAACAATTATGATAACTTGATAAATGTATCACTTGAATTTTTTCGCTTGTCCAAAACAGGAAAAACTAACTCTTAAATAAGTATAAATTAGACATAATATAATTATTACAAATTCGATAGAACTAAATCTTTTAAAATAAAAATTGTGAGACTAAATTTTTTATGAGGTTTAAAAAAAAGACTAAACTTTAAATTTTTTTCGAAAAAAAAATTATTATTTTTTTTTCTTTTTTTCCCTGTAAAATGAAGTAAGCCTTAGCTGTTGTAATTGGTCCTTGCTTCCTATATTTCGTTGTGTGTGAAGACTTTCATTCCATGAAGACTTCTTACATCTCCCTTAATTGTTGCAAGGAGCTGACTTGTCTCCCTTACGTGATTGAACTTTACACCATTCAAGTTGGGTTTACTTTGGTTTCAAAATAGACCCAATTTTGAATGGTGTATTTTATCATTTATAATGTATAGATTATTTAGTTAAAAAATTAATTTAATATTGTTAAATGTCTGAATAAATTATATTAATTTATATTAAAAAAATAAACAACAATGTCTATTTGTTGCCCATTTTTTAAACAAAAATATGACTTATTCAAATACTTAACGATATTTAATTAATTTGGTATTTTATAATAATGATTTATATATTAAAAATAATAAAATAAATTATTCAAACCATCAAAAGTGTGTATATTGAATGCAAATTATGCCCAACTAGACCAATTCAATTTTATTAATAACCAGGGCTGGCCTGGGAATAGACCAACAAGGCGGTCGCCTAGGGCTCTCAAATTTTGTTCAAGAAATAGGATTCCAACTTAGATAAAGTCTTTATACTAAATTTAAAATTATTATTTTTAAGCTTAGCCTCAATCAAATAAAAGGGACCTAATTATTTTGATTTTAATTTTATCAAAATCTACTTAAGTTAGTTATTTAAATGCCAAACTCAAAATAAAATTATTTTATTAGTAGATAGTCCAAATTAGTTCTAGTCTTTCAAAACAAACTATTGAGGGAAATAAAAAAAAGTTTGTAAAAGTGCTAAATTTTTACTTTAAAATATTAGATTGTTCTTTGTCAAATTTATGAAATATTAGTAGAATATTATTCGATGAAATGTGAGGAGAATAAATCTTAAGTGGCATTTGATGAAATTATTTTATTTTTTTATATTTACAATTTTAAATTATTTAGTTTTTTTTTAATTCTATGACTTAGTAATTTTTTTTCTACTCTTCAAATAAAAAACGATTATTTGATTACAAAAAAAAAGTCAAAAGTTTTCTCTCTTTTTTTTGGGACCGAATAACAATTCTAAAGAAAAAAAAAATAATTACTCTTAAATACATAGATTATTAAGTACCAAAAAATAAAAACTATTAAATATGTTCAAATTCTTACGTTTTTTACAAAAACAAAATATTAAAAACACTAAAAGACACCATAATAACATCTTTATGAAAACCTTGTTGAATTCATATAAAAAAAATCTTGAAATTAATTTTAACTTTTAAATATTTTTATCCATAAAAATTTATAAACACTTCATTTTAAAAACTCGCCTAAAACTCCTAAAAATTTAGGACCGGCGGTCCTATTAATAACTGGAGATAAGCCAATCCCTTGTTGCAATTAGTCAGCCCACCTTAATTTCTGAACCAATCCTAACAACTTCCTGGTTTGAATTGGCCATTTTGCTGTCAATTGATTCAGATCTGATTGCAATGTAAGGGACCATGATCTAACTATGGTACCTGACCATTCCGCAAGAAAGCTGAAAACAATGGGAAAGTTTTAATACACCCCTTATTTTTTAAGATCGTACAACCTGCACTTATAAAATTTTATAGTTGAAATTATAAACCTTTGTGACTAAAATTATAAAATAATTAAAACGTCAAATTAAAAGTGGCAGACTATGAATCATTGAATTTTTTGGTGTGAATTTTTATAATTTTGTAGTTACAACTTTAATACTCCGACCTTTCACCTTACAATGATATTATTCGTTTTTTGCAAAATTCTCAAGGTTTTGTATTTCTTAAGGGGTTACTCATTCTTACATTACTCCTGACCAAACACACTTAACTGCAAAGGTCTGCTAGGATCTCTACCACCTAGAAAAAAAACTCCAATAAATGTAAGGGTCTAAATTTTTTTTTTATACCCCAAGAACTCCATCTTTCTTTTTGATGTGAAATACCAGGATATCACAATTCACCCCCCTTAGGGCTGCACGTTCCCGTGTAGTAGCTTGCCAGTTCCGGTAGTCTGCAAGTTTTTATCGACCCATCCACTCAGTAGCCCGCGTACATGACACGCGAGACTGCAGGGGCCCATACTCGGAGGTGAGGAGAGTCGACTCCGATACCATTTGTAATACTTCGACCTTGCTCGTGGCAACGATATTGTTCGTTTTGAACAAAACTCTCACGATTTTGTTCTTCTCAGGAGTCACATATCCTTGTATTGTTTCTGTCCAAGTACGCTTAACTGCGAAATTTTGCTAGAATTTCTACCACTTGGGAAAAGTCTCGTTGAATATAAGGGTTCAAAATTTTTCATTTATAGTCCAAGAACTCTCTCTCCCTTTCCAATGTGGGATACCATGATATCACACTGACATATGAATTTGTGTAATTTTTAAAATTATGAATTTTAATAATTTTGTTTTAAATCTGTGTAGTAAAATTTTTAAAATGTATATTATACACCTCAAAAGTAGAATGTGTACTGAATCTTTTTTCAGAAACAAATTGTATGGGCAAATGTTAGTTAAGCTAATGGTCCACCCCTCGTGACATGAACATTTTTTTTAACCAATTTTGACTATCCCACTTCCATTCGAAACGTTGTGTTATGGTAGAAAATAAAATATAACTAATGAGAAAAAAATAATTACACATAAAATATATAATTTTATTTGGTTTGTTTAAAATTAAAACTACGTTTACAGAGTTGCGATGATTTTTACCACAATAGAAAGCGGTACAAAATTACAATAGTTATAAAACACTAACTGAAGCAATAAATATAAAAATTCACAACCATATCAAAATTCATTTTAAGCCTTTGTTTGAATTAACTTTTTTTTGTAGGTTTTTTAGCTTTTTAATTTTTTTTTTGTAAAAAAATAAATATAAAAATATATATAAAAAAATTAACTGAGGTTAAACAAGTAAGCTTTTTTAAGATTTTTAAGTAAACAAATTCCCAAAAATATTAGTCCAAATATAAGTTAAATTGTGATACCCCTAAAATGAGTCGGATCATGAATTAGACTCTTCAAGAAAATAATCAGGCTCAATAAGCTTAACATTGTATAAGGATGTATTTGCATCTTGATTTCTAGGGTGATTGCAGAGTAAAAAAATAAGTATGTAAAGGAAGAAATTTAATTTAGAAAGTTTTTTTCTTTTTATTACCCTTCGCAAATTCAATATAATTCTATCTAATTTATCGTGTTCTTTTTTTTTTTGCAAATTTTACTAAGACAACATTGCCTAGAAATTTGCCATAAGTAAAATTGACTAAGCTTTCATGTGATTTTAAGTCGGCTTAAAGCTAATTTTTTAATTTTTGGTTAAAATTTAAAAAATTAAAAAATTTTATTTTTTAACTCTCGACTTTTAGTCTATTTGTTTTTTGAACTTTTGTCTTTTTTCATAATAATTTTTAATTTTACTTTTTTACATATAAAATTACATAATTTCTAATCAAACAATTATATCCCAACTTATTTAAGCTAAAAAACAACTATAAAATTTCATATTGAGCTTATTTAGCTTTATTGGTTACTTAAAAGTCACTATTTTTTTAACCAAATAAATTTCTAACTTTTTAACTCAAAGTGGGATAAAATCAACAAATGAGCTTAAAACTAAGTTGTCAAACAAAAACTTAAATATCATTATGGTAAAGATGAAGTGTGAAAGGGAAGTTGGTGCCAATGGGAGGTAGTGGACGATTGTAGCCCACCACAAATATCATTTTATTTAAATTATTATTTTTGATTTTAACAAAAAAAAATATCTAAACGTTTAAATTCACATACCTATTATACTCACACCTTACTCCTTGTAAGATTTGAACACTCAATTTCCCCGCAAACACCTATACCATTAGGTTAAAGGTCACTTGGTAAATTTTACAAAGCTCTCGTTTGGCAATTGGCCTAAAATTGATTTTTTGTTTTTTTATTTAAAAACTCAAAATGCTAAAAAAGTTCGTTTTTTAACTCAAAGGTTTTTAGTTATTTTTTTCTGTTTACATAATTTTATTATATTTTTTAAAAATATTATAACTTTTATTATACATATTTATTTTTTATAAAAATTATATTTTTAAAATTTATTCGTCAAAATCAATCAAACAAGTTTCATATTAAATATAGAATTATTTGAAAATAAATTTTAAAAAATTATAACAACAACTTTAAGCAAAATTTTTTATCTCTGGACTTAAAACTTATTTTAAGCCTATAGCTTAAAAGCCATATATATTCCAACTAAATAATTTTTTTAATTTTTTTAATTTAAAATTAAAAAATTAACTTAAAATTAGTTGTCAAACAAAACTTGAATGTCTATCATATTGATGATGTGTGAAATAGTAGTTGGTACCGATAGGTGGTGGGGATGATTCTAGCCCACCATAAATATTGGTGTTACAATCTAAATTGCAAGCTTAACTTCACCAATTATTTAGGCACTATTTGGGTAACTTATTTATTTATTTATTTATTTATAAATAAATAAAAATGTGAATAAATTATTTTGTTTGGTTTAATTGACTTATTTGCTTATTTCATTTGTTTCGAAGGATACTTATTTATTTGCTTATTTGCTTATTTTGAATTATTTACATTATTTTTGGCTTATTTTGGTTTATTTAATTATTGACTTATTTGTTTATTAACTTAAATTTTGCTTATTTAGCAAACTAAATGAAATTATTTATTTGACTGTTTATAAGTCAAATAAGCTAACAAACTATTTACCCAAACGAGGTCTTAATATTGTTGTAACAAGATGGGTTGGTTGTAATTTCATAATTATTGGTATAATGAGTAGGAATTATCAAACTTTTTATTAGTACTTTATTTAATATGTAAAAATATATTATTTATTAATTATATAAAAATATTAAGTCAAAAATATTGAGAAATTGCTCGTTTAAGTGACTATGGGGAAAAAAAATGAAAAAGGTTGAAACCAGGGTTAGTGCTATGAAGCAATGCACAACATCGTGCTCTGCAATGCAAATGATTTAATTTTTTAACCTATGTTTAAGATTGGATTAATTTATTTTATAGAGATTTTCAAGTTTCTTACTTATATAAAAAAATAAAATTAATTTGATATCTCAAATTAAGTAATGAAATAATAATTGTCTACAAATAAATGAATGAAAAATATTATTTTTTTAATTTAATTACTTAATTATAAATATCAAATTAATTTTATTTTTTATATTGAGTAAGAAACTTAGTGATTTGTACAATTTAACTGGTTGAAATCATAAAAAATATATTTAGAAATTCAATCCTTAGGGCACACGATACGGTGCTCCGTATTACGACACAGTACCCACCCGTTTCCAATGAAAGTCGTGAATTGCATTAAATAAATTAGATTTTCTTGGTATAGTTTGCCCATCAATGTTACAATCTGAGTTTTTGCATTTTCAAGTTTAGAGGGGTACCTTTCAAATTTTCAATGCATATATAATTTTGTTGTCTCTGTGTGAGTACATCCGTACTATGAGTAATGGTCGAAGGGGGACTATATTTATAAAGAGGGAAATAAGAGAGAGAAAATTATACTTACATTTCTTATGTTATGATTGGGTATTACTTTACCTTTTAAACTAAAAGTGTACAAAATGAACTATTAACTATTTGTAAGTATTACTTTAACTCTTTCTATTAATATTTTGTTTTTTAAGTTAACAAAAAATAAATAATCGAAGTTGTAGTTATTCAAACAGAATGTATTAGAGCGATACCATCGAATAGTTAAGAGAATCTATTTGATACACCTATTTAGTTTAGGAGATCTATTTGTACGCTTATTTAATAGAATACTAACTGAATGGGGTAAAGAAATACCAACGAATAGTTAATTGGTCGTTTTGTACGTTTCTTTAGTTCAGAGAATAAAGTGATACACGGTTATAATATAAGAGGTGCTGATATAATTTTTTCTAAAAAAATAATTAATAATATTTATTCAAAAATTTGTAATTAAAATCACACTAATTAATAACCAAAGGACTACGTAAAAAATGCATATCACACACGCTAAATATGGGTGTGTATTATATTATTTTCTATTGTAATAAAAATGTATTATAAAATTATATTTTTATAATAAATAAATATTAAAATTTAATCATCAATCACTGAACGCAAATAGAAACATATCTATACACAACAAAAAAAAAAAAACCACGTAAAGATTTACGTAGTTTGGCACAACCTGCCTACTCCACGTGTACGGGAGATAATCTGTTATAATCATAGCGTGTACAATTTTGACATAAAAAATACCCTAAAATCCGAACCCTAAAACAAACTCTGTTTGCTCGCTGAAATATTACTCTCGTGCCCTCAATATATTTTCATCACTCCCTGCATTTATGTTCCATTTGATTCAATTCTCTATAAATCTATTAAAATATTAAAACTCATATTTATAGGTAAAAATTCTAAAATCATAGTCGTCATATAATTATGAAATCCTAATAATATGGGTTCGTATAATACAAGACACATACCCAATAATTTTTGCTTTGACTTGAATTTTACAAATCACTTTAAAAATAATCAGTGCCGATGTCGATTCTGCGTTTGTCTGGAATCCACCACACACGAATCAATATGACCTGCACCTCTATACAGAGATGCTCAACACCCATTCGTCGAGGTATACGCCTTTATTCTACCTATTCATCGAGATGCATTAGTTACTAATTATCTATTAAATCAGAAAATCGTCTTCTAATTTGACTCCATCTGCAACTAAAATCTCAATTATATTAATTGATAATTGGTCTTCCACTATTAATTGAATCAGATTGCTCTGATAACCTAATCACCCACAATCAAATCCACTTGCTCCTCATCAAACTCTATTTGAGCCGAATTTATCCAATCCTATGAAATCATTTTGAATCTAAATTTTTTTATCATACCGATAAATTCATAGTGCTGAAAAACTTGACTTCTTTCATCCATCACGGCTTCAAATCGTTAACTGTCAGCTGTAATACCATTTGTTAAGTGTATGTGCATGGATATGCTTTCGTTTCCATTCAAAGATTGATGATTAAATCCAAACAAGTGGTATTAAAGCTCTAATACAACGTGTTGGGATTTAATCACCAATCTTTAAATATAAAACAAAAACAAAAATTACGCACATATCAAAGAAAAAATCATACAAAAATTTACGTAGTTCGGCATAACCTGCTTACTTCTACGAGTGTTAAAGATAATCTATTATGACAGTAAAGTGTACAATTTCGATATTAAAAATACTTTAAAATTTAATACCCACAATTCGACACCTAAAACAAATTCTGCTTCCCAACTCAAGGGTTATTCATGTGCCCCGTATTTTTTATCTCTCTCTAAATCTCTATTTCTTTTAATTTAACTCTACAAATCTACTAAAATAATAAAACTTATACTTATGAATAAAAATTATAGCCGTCATATAATTATGAAATCTTAATTATATTAATCCGCATAATACAATACACTAATTCAACAGTAAGAAGGAAATTAAAAAAAAAAATTGAAAGCTATTGTCCCAGCATTACGTAGAATTTGAAACATCATTAATCTCGAGCATCACAAATTCAAAGTGGAATGATTATTCAGAGGAAAATACTTTCAGAGAACAGAAATTCAACTACAAAAATAACAAATATTATATTTTGGTCATTTGCTTATTTAATTTTACTTATTTTATATTTAGTAATTTTTTTATTATTTAGTCAAGCCATTATACGTCTTGACTTCTCTCATCTAGACGGGTAAAAAAAATAAATTTTTTTGATTAAAATATAAAAAAATTTAGAAAAGATAAAAATAAGCCAATAAATTAAATTTTATGTTACTTATTTTCGTCTGTAGTGGACTTCGTTCATATGTTAATCAAAACATTTTTAACTTTTAACACTTGTTGGGATTTGAACACCAATCTCCGAACGCGAACGGAAGCAAAAAATTATTGTGCATACCAAAGAAAAATCACACAAGAATTTATGTAGTTCGGCACAACCTACCTACGTCCACGATTGAGAGAAACAATTAACTATAACTGTAGAATGTACAAACCGAGATAATAAACACTCCAAAACCCTTTACTCTGAAACTAACCTCATTTTTCTGCTCAAATGTTACTCCCGTGCCTCTAGTATTTTTCTATCTCTCTCTATATCTCTACCCCTTGATTTACTCTCTATACAAGAAACTAAAATTATAGAATTTTATTTATAGGCAAACTCCAAAACTCTAACCCAATATAATTATAAACCCTACATGTATTAGACTTCTTATAGATTTATGATTTCAGCCAATCCTAAATATATATAAATAAAATTCTAATTATACGGGTCCACAGAATACAAGACATACACCCAATAATCTCCACTTTGACTTGGATTCTACAAACCACCCTGAAGATAACCGATGTCGATGTCGATGTCGTTTCTACCGTTTTCGTCAATCTGCCACACTTAAACCAGTATGACCCACACCTCTTCACTTAGATGCTCAACACTTATTCATCAAGGTGTCCGTCGTCACTCCACTTATTCGTCGAGATGTAGTGATTGCCAATTATCTGTTGAATCAAGAAATTGTCACCTGACTTGACTCTACCTGCAACTAAAGTCTTAGCTGCATTCATTGATGATTAGTCTTTCACTATTAATTGAACCAAATTGCTTCTGGTTACTTCTGGTCACCCGCAATCAAACCCAATTGCCCTTGATCACTTTTGATCTCGCCCGATCAATCGCAATCTAAGCAGATTTATTTTATCCCATCAAATCATTCAGAATCTAAAAATTCTAACTGCACCGATAAATCCGCAGCGCTGAAAAACCACATGGAACATATGTCTTGAATTTTTCTATTATATATATAATTCGATATAACAAAAAAAATCTGGCCGTTGATTTCATGCTCCTACCACACTTGATCAAAACCATTTTAATCAATGTAAATCATAGCACATTAATTGTGGTTTCAGCCAGCTTCTTTCCTTCCGCTGCCGTACCTTATTATTGTAAA
>JAULJZ010153624.1:0-20367 GCA_032270985.1 Heliamphora pulchella
GGTTGAGGATTCAACTGGTGTTGGAAGGCTTTTCTTGTAACCAAACTTTTATTTAGTTCTTGTTTTTCTCGAATTAAAATTAGTTCCATGATTTTTATCCTTATTGGGGGTTTTTACGTAAAAAATCTCTCATCTCATCTTGTGGTGAATGTTTTGTGTATTGGTGTGATTTTTAGTTCTTTGTTATATATCAAAACTATCAGTGGTTTGTAGTTACATATTACAAATTGATTTTTTCATAAGGTATTATAATAATTTTGTTTTAAAAAAAGTTCGGTTATTTGGAATATATATTGGCTTTTTTTATTGAATTAAGAGATGAAAAAAAGGTTAGTTAGTTTTTTTTTAAAAACCAAACAATGCAGCTTAAAAGCTAATATTTTTACAAAAAAAAAAACCTATCTTAAAAGTTAGCCCAAACAGGCCGGTAGTAAACTCCTTCTAGGTATCGAATTTCTAAATCCCTCAAACCTGATAAGGGTAATTATTTGGTGCTCCTAGAGAATCATGTGATAAGTTTACGTGGTGTTTCTATCTAATATGGTAACGATAAATTCTATAGTAAGGATATGATAATTTATATTTATTAGGTGGTTAGGAAATAAAAGGTGATCCATATTATATAAATTTTAATCATTTATTTGTTAAAAGTATTACGTGATATCGTTTACATAATACTCTAAAAGCATCTAATAGGCTAATAATTTTCCATTTCATAAAGCCTACAAGTCTCCATCTATTATCTTAGTGGGGGTGTTAAAAAAAATCAATGAAATTGGTAAATTAATTTGAAGTGAATCAAATCATATAATTTAGTTTGATTTTTTTTAGTAAATGATTCCGTCTTCGTTCTAAATAATTAAGAATTATTTTTTGTAGTTTGATTCACTAATTAAGTTTTAAAAAAGTGCATAAAACCGAACTAATCAAATCCTCTATTTACTTTGATTATATTTGTAGTATATTATGTACTATATATAATTAAAAAAAACTAAAAAATCTTAATTCATCTATTTTATATTTTTTCTTTTTCTTTATTTCTTCTTTTTTATTATTTAGTTTAATTTATTTTTTCATGACATCATACGATTATATAATTCACAAATAATTAGTCAGTAAAAAATAATAAATTAATAAAATATAATTTATCATTTATAGATACGAAGATCTCCCTTTGGGCTGGGTGATTCAATAATTTTAAGTCATCCTATTGCCAAAACTTTAAGAGCCCAATGCTTTACCAGGGTGGTTTGGAATATGGGCCAAAACTTTAAGAGCCCAATACTTTACTAGGGTGGTTTGGTATATGGGCTGAGCTAAACGCTAAGAAGTCGTTTGGTAACATTTATGATTTTTGTTTTTTATTTTTGTTTTTAAATTTTTTGTAAACTATAAACGAAAATATGCTTGGTAATTATTTTTATTTTCAAAAACTGTAAACAGTTTTCAAAATTTATAAAATTTTAAGAAACAAAAAAAATGTGTTTTCACTTGTTTTGTAAGCAAATTTTAATTGGATTCATCTGTAATATCAAATTACCACTTTTCAAACATTTATATTAATAAACATGTTTTTGTTTTTGTTTTTTTATAAACATAAACAAAAATATGTTTTTTATTTTTCGTAAACAAAAAATAGAAAACTGTAAACGTTACCAAACGGGTCCTTAGACTGAAAATTTATTTAGGCTCATTTAATTAACAAGATAGCGATAAAAAAATATATAAAAAAGAAAGGAATATAATTTATTAGAGTTTGATTAGAAAAAGTGTCAGAAATTAAACAAAATTAACTTTTTTTGTACAATATTATTGTAAACTGAACTTTTGTTTCAAATATATAAGTACAATTTAAATAAATATAATAATTTTCTTACAACTTTTATATTTATCAAACTAAATTTTTTTAAAAAAATCTATTTTTTATCCTAATCAATAGATAAGAAAAAAAAAAAATTCTTTGTTTTTCTTTTCTTTCACTTTGCTTTTTGCCATTTTCTTTATTCATCATTTTGTTTTTAAATTTTTAATCCAACACACCCTTTGGGAAGTGAATAACGCATCCGTGTTTGTTCAAAGAATAGCAAATTTGCCAATGAAAAAGCCCAATATGATTGCCGGTTAGGGCCCTTTTGGGCTATTGCTTAACCATGGGCCCGACATAAATTATTCAGTTGCGAGCTTGCAGTGATAATTATCTATACTAATATATATATATATATATATATATATATATATAAGGAGAAATCTCACTACTTTAAATTTGAAATAGTGAGTTTTTTATTTTATCCAAAATACTCATTAGATTTTCTGCTTATTATTTAATTTACAAATTATAACTGCTCATAATTTAAAAATTAAATTATTCTATTATTTAATTTTTTTAACTGCTTTAATTCTCGAATACACACTTGAACATGTATACTTTGTGCAAAACTTCTAGTAATTACTTTTGAGCTTTATATATATATATATATATATAATAATTGTTTTAAAAAAAATTATGAGTACAAAAATTTATACAACTGTTCTTAAACGTTCTCCTAGACGCTCTATTACTGGTGACCGGCTCTTCTAACTTTTCATCAAATTCTACATGTCATGCTTAGGGATGGCAATATAGGACTACTGGTCACGGGTGGGATGAAGTCTTTCATTTTCATTTTTTGTTTGAGCGGGATGAAAATAAAAAAAAAATATAGGTGTCAATTCTAGGTAATTTAAGATGGGGTGAATTGTGTTTTAAAATAATAATAACAATTAAATTTTTTTTTTAAAAATTTTTTTTAATTTCTCAAATAAATATAGCAAATAATATATGAGTAAAAAAATTTATAAACCCGTTCTTAAACGTTCACCTAGACGCTCTATTAGTGGTGACCGGCTTTGCCTCTAACTTCTCATCAAAATTCTACTTGGCATGCTTAGGGATGGCAATATAGAGTTCGGGAGAGTCTAAAAAGGGCAGCACGATGCTGCACCCTATTTGGGAGTGTTTCTTTGAATAAATTTTTATGATCGAATCCGTTTATTATGTAGAACTCGTCGAATTTGTTATTCATGTGAAACTTCATATTTATCCGATATATGTAACTATGTGATTGAGTAACATCTGTTTAGATATGTTTTTTTAAAAAATTATAATTTTTATTTATTTATTTATAAAATAACATTACTAAATCTTATTCAATCAGTTAGTTACAGGTATCAGATGAATCTGAATTTTTTTATATGTAACAAGCTTAATGAGTTCTACATAATAAACAAATTCGATCATAAAAATGTGTTCGAAAAAATACCCCCAAACAAGGCGCAACACCGTGCTTCCCTTTTTAGGTGCATCACGGTCCCCGACTTCGGCAATATAGGGCAGGTCCGGGGTGGGATGAAGTCTCTTATTTTTATTTTTTATTTGATCAGGATAAAAATAAAAAAATATATAAGTGTCAGTCCTAAGCAACTCAAAAGGGGGGTGAATTGAGTTTTAAAATAATAATAATAATTTTAATTTTTTTTCGAAAATCTTTTAATTTCACAAATAAATATAGCAATTAATATATCAATAATGAAATTAAAAAGGTTAAGGAGAGAAATTGGAACTAGACACAGAGAATTATAGTGGTTCGACTTCTTCCAATCCTACGTAAACTCCCCAAGACTCCCCTTGAGCTCTGCACTATATTCAAATGCTTCACAAGCGCATTCAAAAATCTTTACAGCTTGAAGAGATTTTTACAAATAATCTCCTGTTTTTTAAACACTTTAAGCTCTTTCTTAAAAAATTCTCACACTCTCTTAAAGGATCACAAGAGTGACTCATCATCTTTTACAATAAATGTGATTGAGTAATAACTCACAAACAATCACTCCTTACAATAATTAGAAATAAATGAGCAATGGAGTGAGAGTATTTGGGCTGGAGGAGTAAATAGTAGTAAATACTTCAATGAAGAATTTGGGCTTCCAATGCCAATCAATAGAATAGTATCCAAAAGTTTTAAATTTTAAAAATTAACTCCTTATATAGTTCACTGAAGTAGATGATTGTTAGTGGGTTGGTGGAGGCAATAAATACTCTAAAAAAGTTACCATTGGAACCAGTACGTATTTTAAAATTTGTTGCAAATGAGTCAACTCAGTGCTTCATTGGTGTCGATCTTATTTTTGTATTTTTTTCACCTACACAGTGGTGTCGACTCATTAAACTTTTGGTGTCAACCCATGTATTACTTCAGTTTTTCAACTGGGACCTTAGTATTGACTCATATCAGAGTTGGTGTCGACTCAAGGATTCATAGTCTGCTCGAGGTGTCAACTCATGTTTTCGTTGGTGTCGACTCTGCTGAGAGACTTTACCTACTGAAAATTTGGTGTCGACACTTCTTTGTTTTGGTGTCGACCCTTTTAGTCAGACTTGGTTACTGGAAAAATAGTGTCAACCCATCTTCAATTTGGTGTCGACTCAAAAAGTCCGACTTGGCTACTAGAATTTCGGTGTCAACCCAAACTCCTTATTCTCGAAGGGTGCCTTTGTGTTGACTCAATGCTTTGTGGTGTCAACACTTTTGGGTCAGCGTCTAGGAAATGACTTGAAGTCTTGGTGTAGATCCATTGCTTCGCTGGTGTCGACACGTTGAGTTTCTCGAATGGTGTCTAGGTGTCGACTCATGTAACTTTGGTGTCAACACATAGAACCTGTGGTCTGAAACCCGAAGGATCACTTGTTGTTGACTCCTATGTGTGTTGGTGTCGACACAAGTTGAATCCCGTCAAGATATTAAGGTGTCAATCCATTTGTATTGGTGTCAACTCAATTTGGATCCCGGTCCAATACTAGAGGTGTTGACCCAAACCTATTTGATGTTGGCATGCCTGAGTTCCTAAAATGTCTTAAGCAAAACTGTTAAGGTGTCGACCCTAAACTTCAATGGTATCGATACACTTGAGTTTGTCAAGCGTGCTTTGCTGGTAGGTGTCAACCCAAAAGTCAATTAGTGTCGACACAAAACGTTCTATTCAAAAATACTAAGTGTCAACCCATTTAGCTCGATGTGCCAACACAAATGGTATAAGGTGTTGACTCATTTGACATATAGTGTCGACACTACTTTTTTGAAAATAATTAAATATAATCTTTTTAATCATTTAATTAGAAAATGTAAATTAATAAAATCATCAAAATCTATTTAAAATACCACTGTGCTAACAATCTCCAAATTTTTTGATGATGACAACATTTTTTAAAAAATATTTAAAAAGATTTTGGACAAAAGTACTCCCCTATCATTATGCCTTAAGCAAGATTCTCAACTACAATAGTAGGCATTGAATAGGCAATGATAATCAAACAAATTTTCAGCAACACACATTAACAGTTGAATTTAAGTATAAAAATATCCATACATCAACATTCAACAGTTATAGGCAGATTGAAAATGTTGTATCCATTAACAATTTATTCATCAACAATTAAGAGTTTTCAAAAACAATAACCAATAACCATCATTCACGAGTATTCAAACATGTTGTTAGTGTTTTCAAAAGCCAACAACACAAAATAATAACATTCACAAACAAAGAATAAAAATGTATGTTTTGGTTACATCTTCTCCTTAAAAAAAATAAAAATAATAAAAATAATAAAAAAAAACTTCATTTCTTCTTTTTTTCTTTTTCTTATCTCCCTTCTTCTTTTCTTACTTGTTTTCTTTGTTCTTCTTTTTTTTTTCTCTTCCTTCTCTCCTTTTGTCAACATTAAAACTCATCTATTTGACGTTTAAAGGTTTTCTTCTCTTTCCTTTGCTTCTTCCTTTCTGTTGCCTTTTCCTTGGATGTAGAAGCTTTTTCATCTGCTTTCTCCTTTTCTTTCATAGCTGCAAAGGTAGCTACAAGGGCCAAGTTTGTTTCATGTTTGAGTCTTGCTTCTTTTTCTGTCTTGGTCTCCTTGGACTTGAACTGGTTAGCCCATGCTTTCTTAAGCCATTGCACATACTGATCGACTTTCCTATAGTTTTGTCGAACAACCATCATCATCCTTTCACCATATTCTTTCCTAACTTGGTAGAGAATATTCTTGTTGGCTAAAACATTGGAGTTAACACTTTTGTGCATATTCTGGCTGAGGATAGTCCTAGCCTCGCAGGAATTTTGGATTTTCTTTCTTAGACATTTATGTTTCCACTAATGATGACAACAACCTCGACAATAGTGTTAATGCGACTCCCGAGGTCATGTATATCTGCATGAACCTTCAACAACTCATGGCCTTAACTAGAGAGGCGAGTTCAGCCAATTGATGAGAGGGGGGAGGCTTAAACTGAGCATATATAGAGGCCCCATAAGCTGGAGGAGGAGAAAAAGGAATAGAGAAGGAGGGAGTGAAGGGATCAATTCTAGGAGGAGGGGCAAGAGATCTTGGGAGATGGAGGATCATAAGGGATGGGAGAGACAGGGGATCTGGGAGGAGATGGCAGAGGATTCCCATTGGTGAAAAGGTTAGTAGAGGAGGGAGAGGCAAGACTGGCTTTCTTGATGGTCCAAACACCATCCACCTGAGTGATTTGCATATGTTTGAAGGTGATTTTGTTGTAAAGGTCATATTTGAAGAAGGGAATCCCTTTATCCTTAGATAAATCAACATCGAAATGTTGAAATACCTTGGTGAGGTACATGCCATGGGGGAGGGAGGTGTTTGATTTGGTGTGGGACTGAGCATGTCAGATATGAACAAATATCCAAGGTCGAGTTTGTGATCTTCAATAATGCACCACATAATGTAGACATGCATGAAGGACACATCACAAAACTTCCCGAATTGGGGCAAAAAGATATGATTGACAAAATGGTGGAGTAGACGCATTTCAGGGTTTAGAGAATTAGCCTCCAAGGGCTCGGTGGGATCAACAACATCAATGTCAAAGATTTTCTTCACGACCTTGTGAAAAGAGAAATTTTCAATGGTCTTTTTCTTCCTATGGCAAAGAACGAAAAGTCGGCCATTGTGAAGGCCGAGAATAGAGTTTAAAGTCTCAGAATTGAAATGTATGTCAATACCAACCACCCAAGTGACGATGGTAGTGTTGGTGAAGGCGTCAATGATTTTCATGTGGGTGTAAAAAAGTTTAACTAGGGTGGGGTAATGGTGGTCTCGAATTTGCAACAAATCCATCCACCCGAGGACGGTGAGCCACTCTATGAATCTCATACCAGCAAAGTCAAATAACTCTCACAAGCATTTGGTTGCTTGTTGCCTTTACCAATGGTGCGAGGTGGCATCAATGGAGGGACGGGTCGACTCTAGGGTTTCAAAGAGCAGAGAAGACGAAGAGGGAGAGAGGGAGTTGAAGAGACGTTTGGAAACTAAACGGTTAAGTGCGAATGTGAAGAAAGAGGAGAAAATCGCCTATATATACATCACGAATGTGTCGACACCTATCTCATGGGTGTCAACACTTTTCATGCGATACAGGGGGTGTTCAATAACAAGAATTGTGTCGACAAGATATAGCTGTGGGTCGACACTTTTCTCAAAATATGTCGATACTATATAGCGTTTGTGTCAACACTTTCATACATGTGTCGACACTTTTCACATAGCAATTTAAAGCATAAAAAATATTGAACAAACATGGCTAGTATGTCATATAAGTATTAATTTGGAGCATATAACATACCAAATTCTCATCTGATATAACAAAATCTTTTTTCATTAAAAGGTTAGGTGAAAATATTAGTAAGTGGTATGTGCTTACAAATTCAAGTTCTACGTTTTCCTTTTGAACATGATCTCTAATGAAATAATGTTTGATCTCTCTATACTTTATTTTAGAGTGTTGTATAGGATTTTTAGATATATTAAAGGCACTAATATTGTCATATTTAAATGAGAATGTGATCTAAGCATACATCATAATCTTCTAATTGTTATTTCATTCAAAGAACTTGTGCACAATAGCTACTAGCTGCAATGTACTCAGTCTCAGCTGTAAATAAGGCTGTTGAGTTCTTCTTTTTGCTGAACCATGATATGAGTGAGTATCTTAGAAATTGACACGTTCCACTTATACTTTTTCTATCAATTTTGCAACCGGAAAAATCTGCATCAGAATAGCTAAATAGCTCAAAGGCTATTCCTCTATGATAGAATAATCTTAAATTTTATATACTTAAGAAGTATCTAAAGATACGCTTAACAGCAGTCACATGAGATTTCTTAGGACTAACTTGAAATCTAGCACACAGGTATTTACTAAATATTATATTAAATCTACTAGCAGTTAAGTAAAATAGAGAACCAATCATACCTCTGTATCTCTTTTCTTCAACTGCTTTACTATTCTCATTTTGTCAAACTTTGTTGAAGGGCACATGGGAGTTCCCATAGGTTTTGCATTTAGCATATCTAACCGCTTCAACAAATCTTTGGCATACTTGAACTGATTTATGAAGATTCCTTCTTAAGTTTGTTTGATTTGAAATTCAAGAAAGTAGTTGAGCTCACCCATTATGCTCATTTCAAAATCTCCCTACATACACTTAGTAAAATCTTTGCAGAGAGTTTCATTAGTTGAACCAAAAATGATATCATCTATATAATTTTGTACAACTATCATGTCTTTTTCTTTAGACTTGATAAAAATAGTTGTATCAATTTTGCCTCTTGAAAACTCATTTTCAATTAAGAATTGATAAGCATTTCATACCAAACTCTTGGTGTTTGCTTCAAATCATAGAGAGCTTTGGGGGTGAGTTTGTAAATATGATTTGGAAAGTTTGGATTTTTAAAATTAAGAGATTGTTTTACAAAGACTTCCTCAGAGATAAAACTATTTAGAAAGGCACTTTTGACATCCATTTGATAAAATTTAAAATTTTTAAACCATACAAAATAAGCAACATTCTAATGGCTTCAAGCCTAACTACATGAACAAAAATTTTATCAAAATCAATACAATTTCTTGATTATAACCTTGGGATACCAATCGAGTTTTGTTCCTAAGAACTACTCCATTCTCATCCATTTTGTTTCTAAAAATCTATTTTTGTATCAATAATTGGGTGATTCTTACGTCTTGGGACTAATGTCAAAATTTTATTTTTTTTCAAATTGGTTTAGCTTTTCTTGCATAACCAAGATTAAAAAATAATCGTTTTCAGCCTCCTCAAAATATTTTAATTCAGTTTGGGAAATGAATGCTACATTACCACAAATATTATATAAGGATGATCTAGTTTTTATACCTTGAGCTGAGTCACCAATGATTAAATCTTTTGGATGACCATGAGCATCCCTTCATTTTTTAGGAAGATCTGAATTTTTCTAGTTTGAGGGACTTGCAGCCTGTTGGTCTACATTTTGCTGCACATTTGTAGCTTTCTCTCGATTTGGTTCTTCTTGGTTTTTGGTGAAGATGTCTTTAACACATTTTTCTATGTTAACTATATTATTTTCACAAAATCCCTTAGAAGAATTGAGGTTAGCCTCATCAAAAATCATATGTATAGATTCTTCAACAAATAGTGTTCTTTTGTTGAAAACTCTATAGGCTTTACTAGATATAGAATAACCCAAGAAAATACTCTCATCAGATTTTGCATCGAACTTGTTCAAAAGTTTTTTGTTATTATTTAAAACAAAATATTTGCAACAAAAAGTATGAAAATAACTAGTGTTAGGTTTTCTTCCATTCCATAGCTCATATGGAGTTTTCTTAAGTGAAGCTCAAATTATGGCTTTGTTCACAATATAGCAAGCTGTGTTGACAGTCTCCGCCCAAAAGTATATTGGTAGATTGTTTTTACATAGCATGGTTCTAACCATTTCTTCTAGAATTCTATTATTTCTCTCAACAACATTATTTTGTTGAGAAATTTCAAGAGCTGAGAAGTTATGGTCTATACCATTTTCATCATAAAATTATTTAAAGTGTTTATTTTCAAATTTCTTACCATGATCACTTCGAATACTTGTGATTTAAAAAAAATTTCATTTTAAATTTTTCGAGACAGTTTTGAAAAAGTAATAAAGATTTCATCCTTATGAGTTAGGAATAACACCCAAGTATATTTAGAGAAATTATTAATTATAATAAATGCATATCTCTTACTACTAAGGTTAAGAGTTTTTGTTGGACCAAATAAATCTATGTGCAACAGCCGTAAAGGCCTAAAAGTAGAAATCATCATTTTTTTATTAAAAAGAACTTTTAACTTGTTTGCCTTGTTGGCATGCACCAAAACTTTATTTTTTTCAAATTTGAGTTGAGGCAAACCAACCACTAACTCCTTTTTTAAAAGTTTTGAAATTAAATTTATGTGAGTATGTCTATGTCTTCTATGCCACAACTAACTATTATCGCTCAAAACTTCTAAGCATTTTGTGTCATTTTTAAATAAGTTATTAAGATTAAAAGTGTAAACATTTTCATTTCTATGACTTTCAAAAATAATTTTGTTGTCGGTTGAGTTTTCAATAACACACATAACATGATCAAAAATAACTTTGTAAGCTTTGTCACAAAGCTGATTGATGCTAAGAAGGTTATGTTTCAAACCATCAGTAAGTAAAATATTTTCAATAGAAGGAGAAAGAGTTTTACCAATACAACTAACTTCTATAATTTTGCTTTTGCTATTGTCTCCAAATGTCAGAAATCAACCATCTTTAGGCATGAGAGAGAAAAACATTGACTTGCCACCCGTCATATGTCTTGAACAAAGACTATTAAGATACCACATCCCTTCCTTGAATGAGGACTTGAGACATACCCATAAGAAAAATTAAGTTTTAATTTTTGGTATCCAAATTTTCTTAGTCCACTGGAGATAATTCCATATGGGTATGTTTTATTTGGAACCCAAACCCTTTTAGCAGGTGAAGCATACAATTTTTTATGTGGACAATGTGTGACAATGTGTCCATACTCATAGTAATGAAAGCAAGTAGCATTTGAATGGTTTGAAGATACTTTAACAAAAATGTTGCTCAAAAATCTTTATTTCTTCTTTGGTTGATAGTCTATACCAGCCCGATCAAAAACACATTTTTGTATACCAAGAAACTTATCCAAGTTTTCTTTTCCAAGAGTAAACTTGTGCACAATTTTAATAAGGTCTTCAACTTTCTCTTTTAAAGATAAATTTTCATTTTGCAAAGTAGTTGTTTGTTTTAACATAGCAAGCATTTCTTCTTTTAAAGATTCAATGTCAATAGATGAGGAAAAAACTATTTTCTTAAGAATAGCATTTTTGGCAACTATTTTTCTTAGCACATCAGGCAAATTTTCAAATGCAACTTGAAGTTCTTCTAAAGAAAAAGAGTCATTGGTTACCTCATTGTTTTCTTAGCCATAAGACATAAGTTTGCAACTTCATTCTCATATTTTTTATCTTTAGAGCTACTTTCATCACTCTCACCTCATGTAGCCAATATTGCATTCTTGAACCCCTTTTTGTAGTACCTTTTGAGTTGGGGACATTCGGTCTTCATGTGACCAGGCTTTTTGCATTCAAAGCATATGATTTAATCCTTTTTATGGTTACTTTTAAATCTTCTTGTTTCCCCTTTGAACTTGTTAGGCTCACCTTGGTGTCCATCTTTCTTGAAGAACTTTTTTCCTCCTTGTTTCTTATTTCTAATAAACCTCTTGAACTTTGTTATGATAAGTGCAAGGTCTTCATTTTTTTCATTGGAAGAATCTTCATCAAACTCATTTTCGGGATGAAAGATTTGAAGGCAATCCCTTTCTTCTTTTTGCTGTCATCTTCATCATCCATCTTGATGTTCATCTCATGAGTCATGAGTGACCCAAGAAGTTCTTCCAAGTTAAGAATGGCGAGGCCTTTAGCTTCTTGTATAACTGTCACCTTAGCTTTCCAACTCTTTAGCATACACCTTAGGATCTTTCTCACCATTTCTACATCAGTATGCACCTTACCAAGAGATTTTAGTCCATTTATAATGTCAATGAATCTAGTAAACATCTCAGAAATAGTTTCATCATACCTTATTTTAAACAATTCATAGTTATGAACAAGCATGCTTATTTTAGATTTTTTAACTTGGTTGATTCCCTCATCAGTAACCTCAAGTTTGTCCCATATCTCTTTGACAGTGTCACAGGTGGAGATTTTATTGAACTCATTAGGTTCAAGAGAGTAATGTAACATGTTTATGGCCTTAATATTTTTTTGTATCTCTTTTACATCAATCTTAGTCTATTCATTCTCAGGCTTAGGGACAGTTGCCCCTTCTACAATTTTGGTTGGCCTTTTAGATCTATTTATGATAGCCCTCAAAAGGTTAAAGTCAACAACCTGAATGTAAATCTTCATCTTGATTTTTCAATAATTATAGTTTGTTCCATTGAATAAGGAAGACCTATTGATAGATTGGTCTTCTGGTTAAACTGGTTCAATACTGGTTGCCATGGATCCTCTTTGACTATTAAGTTACTAAACATGAGTCTAAACTCTGATACCAATTGTTAGTTTTAGACAATTCAAGAGGGCTAAATTAGGTTTTAAAACAATAATAACGATTTAAAAAATATTTTTCGAAAACCTTTTAATTTCACAAACAAATATAAAAAATAATATATCAACAATGAAATTAAAGAAGTTAAGTAAAGAAATTGAAACCAGATGCCAAGATTTATAATGGTTCAGTTTCTTCCAAGCTTACGTCCACTTTCTAAGATTTTCTTTGAGAATTTACACTATGTTTGAATGCTTCACAAGTGCATTCAAAAGTTTTTATAGCTTGAAGAGATTTTACAAATAATCTCCTATTTTTCTAAACACTCTTAAACTCTTCTTTAAAAAGTTCTCACACTCTCTTAAAGAATCACAATGGTGACTCACCTTCTTTTACAATAAATATGATTGAGTAATAACTCACAAATAATCACTCCTTACAATAATTAAAAATAAATCAGCAAAAGAGTGATAGTGTTTAGGCTAAAGGAGTAAATAGCAATAAATGCTTCAATGAAGAGTTTGAGCTTTTAATGCAATCAATAAAATAGTATCCACAAGTTTTAAATTCTAAAAATTAATTCTTTATATAGGCCACTGAAGTAGATGACCATTAGTGGGTTGGTAGAGGCAATAAATGCTTTAAAAAAGTTACCGTTAGAACCAGCGCTTATTTTGAAATTCGTCGCAGGTGTCGACACCAAATCCTTTGGTGTCAACCCACTATGGTCTTGGCCTTGGCTATTGGGCAAATGAGTCGACTCAGTTCTTCTTTGGTGTCAACCTTATTTTTGCATCTTTCTCAACCACACAGTGGTGTTGACTCATGAAACTTTTGGTGTCAACCCATGCATTACTTTAGTTTTCTAGCTAGGACCTTGGTGACGACTCAAGGTTTCATGGTATGCTCGAGGTGTCGACTCATGTCTTCGTTGGTGTCAGCTCTGCTGAGAGACTTTAGCTACTGAAAATTTAGTGGCGACATTTCTTCATTTTGGCGTCGACCCTTTCAGTCAGACTTGGCTACTGGAAAAACGGTATCGACCCTTCGTCAATTTGGTGTCGACCTAAAAAATCTGACTTGGGTACTGAAATTTTAGTGTCGACCCTTCTTCATTTTGGTGTTGACCTAAACTCCTTATTTTCGAAAGGTGCCTTTGTGTCGACTTAATGCCTTGTGGTGTCGACACTTTTGGATTAGTGTCCGGGAAATGACTTGAAGTCTTCGTGTCGACCCATTGCTTCGCTGGTGTTGACACGTTGAGTTTTTTGGATGGTGTCTAGGTGTCGGCTCATGTAACTTTGGTGTCGACACATAGAACCTGTGGTTTGAAACTCAGAGGATCACTTGGTGTCGACTCATATGTGTGTTGGTGTCAACACAAGTTGAATCCCGTCAACGTACTGACGTGTCAACCAATTTGAATTGGTGTTGACTCAACTCGAATCCTGATCCAATACTGGAGGTGTTGACCACCCAGCAAACCTATTTGGTGTCGACATGCCTGAGTTCCTAAAACGTATTAAGCAAAGTTGTTAAGATGTCATCGTGTCGACCCTAAACTTCAATGGTATCAACACACTTGAGTTTGTCAAGTGTGCTTTTTCTGTAGGTGTCGATCCAATAGCCAATTAGTGTCGATACAAAATTTTTTGTTCAAGAACATTAAGTGTCAACTCATTTATTTTGATGTGTCAGTACAAATAGTATAAAGTGTCAACTCATTTAACATATAGTGTCGACACTAGCTTCTTGAAAATAATTAAATATAATCTTTTTAAATCATTGAATTAGAAAATATAAATTAATAAAATTATCAAAATCTATTTAAAATACCCTTGGATTAACAATAGGAAAGTAGCGAAAAAACAGAGCGAGAGCGAAAATATTTTGAAAATAGTTTCTAAAGTTTAAGAAGTGATACTAATAATAATCATAGATAATATAATAAATAATAAATTATAGTTTAATAAATTAACATAACTAAAAATACAAAATCTATGAGATAGAGATAAAAAATAATAGATAAATATAATATTTTTTATATTTTAAATTTATTAAATTTTTTAAAAATATATTTTATACAATTATTTATATTTTAAAAATATTTATTTTATGTAATTAAGAATAAAATGAGAAAAAATGAGATAAAAAAATAAATATAATTCTTATTACGTTTGTTATCGAAAACAAGAAAAACACGTATATAACAATCCAGGAATGTAAGGAAATAGATAGAAAAAAAATTACGATCCCTAGCCATGACCCACAAAAACCCAATTGCCTTGTCCCACGTGTTCAAATTATTTTACCAAACAAACAAAACTAAAAGCTATAATATTAAATTAAATTAGTAGTAACAAATAATCATCTAAATAATCATTTAAGAGCTCAAAGCGGCCTCCTTGTGGCCTATATACAAGTGTTGACCTGTAATTTAAAATAAAAATTATTTAGTAGATAGAGAATATCACAATACATGTCATGTGCTATATTAATCCCGGACTAGTAATCAATTTTAAAGTTAAACTTTTGTTTTTTCTTTTTTTTTAGCTAAAAAACTTATTTGGATTGAAGATAATATTGTTTGGTAGATTAAGTTTTAACATAAGTTTTTTACAATTGGTTGATTGAATAAAAATTAGCTTATATACTTTTATTTAAAATTGGACAATATTATAATTCTATATAATAATTATAACAATTACATATTATTATTTTTTAATGGGGTCAAAAATTGAATAAAATATCTTAAAGATTAGTATTTTAACTTGACTTTTTAGTTTTTAATTTTAAAATATTTTTACTAAACAGACAAAATTAATTTTTTTTAGCTATATAGCTTTAAAAAAAAATCAACAAACTTGTGTTCTAATAAGGGCAGTAATATAGCATCATACTGACGTTAAATAATAAGTGTTCTTTTAACGTAATTAATTAGTTTCATAACTCAATTTTGTTCCCTTTATCTTATTATTAGTATTGTGTGTGGGTGTGAGTGAATGATTATTTGGGAGTTTTATAGTATTATATGATATAATTTATATGGTGTTTTAATTTAATTATGTAATAAAAAATATTTTGTGTAAAATTAGGGACCGAATACAAGATTTTAATTTAAGATAGACAAATTATTCTTATAAATTCTTAGAATGAAATATGTTAAATTTTTTAAAAAAATTTATAAGAATAAAATTATATAATCTTAAAATATTCTAAATAATTATTATTATAATAATAAATTTTTTTTAAATTTAAAAGAGATGACCGCCTCCATCTGTCCTCTTTAAATCTGTTAAATCTGTTAAATCTGTCTATATATAGAGTAATATAGATCTATTTTTATTAACATTACTAGGTAAATAATATCACGTGCTAAGAGTAAATAATTTTTCACAAGGGGTTGGGGTGCGTACCCTTTAAAGAGCATTAAGAATTTGGCCACCTTGTTTGGTTGGGATTAATATATCAGTAATTGAATTGACTGCTGGTGGTGAAAAACAGTTATCGCACAACTTCCAAATTTCAACCGATGAGTTATGATGTTACTATTGCAGATCAAACATATTTCACCCGAATAAATTTTTCAGTAGTTATTGAGCTCTATATAATATTATTTATGTAATATTTTTATTAAATTATATAATAAAAAATATTTTACATAAAATAATGTGAGTTCCTGTTTGTTAGGTAAGTAGGAAATAAAGAATACTTACTTAGGCTCCCGATTGAGAACTAATTTAAAAGTTAATTTTTTGTTTTTTTTTTGTGTTTTAAGTCAAAAAAAAAATTAAATTAGGTTCAAAATAAGTTATTTAGTAACTTAACTTTTTAAAAATTATTTGTTTGGGTAAAAAATTAATTTTTTTTTTGTTTTTGTTCAAAGTACATAATTTTATTTTTCTATATATTTGATATTAATAATTATATGTAATTGATAGTGGTAATAAATAAATTATGAATAAATAATATTATTATATTTTAAAAGTGGTTAAAGCTTGAATCGAATATTCTATGAACTTGTATTTTGATTTAACGTTTTAACTTTTTAATTTTGTTACCAAACAAATAATTTTAATTTTTTAATATTTTTAACTAAAAAAATTAAAAATTCAATCAAGACTAAGTATGCATTATGCATTATTATTTACCGAAAATATCATATAGACAATATCAGAGTACTTGGAAATTTTCTATATCACCCAGCTACGGATGTATCCACCCATCAATCCTAAAGGTGCCAAATCTCATTTTTAGGGTTCGTTTCAGGTGAGGCCTTAACTAGGAGTAATTTCTACATGATAGCGGCCGTATCCAGTCCTTCCAACGACTCGATCAGTCTAGTTGGGTTAGTTTTGAACTTAAAATAAAATTATTTGAATAAATTCAAGTGGGTTATTTTAGTATTTTCAATGTTTAAATTATTTGTACAAAAAATTAAATTAATTAAATATTATTAAGTATTAAAATAAATTACTTTTCTATTAAAAGAAATAAACAGTAACTAAATTTGACCGTAAATTTTTTTCAAGGCATTTAAATGTGTTTTGTTGAAATTACTTTTAGTTGTTATTGTAAGTGTGAATTTAGGGCATGTGGACTAGTTTTTAAGCTAGTTTTTTTTTTTTATAAAAATAAAAAATTAATTTTTTTAAACTGTACTGTTTAGTTTTAAAAAAAGTTAACTTTTTTTAATCTCTTAATATAAGAAAAAAAAAATCAATACATATCCTTAACACCCTAACTCTTTTATTTAAAAAAATACTATAATATTCTTACATAAAAAATTAACTCTACTCACAAAAAAAAAATCTTACTAATATCCTAAACACTACAGCTTAAAATTTAAAAGTAATGACATTTTAAATATTTTAATAAAAAACCAAAAAATTAAAAAAGCTACTATAAAAAATTATCCCAAATAATTTAATTTTTTTATATCCTCTTTTTCTTTTAAAAAAAAGCTGAATTTCTTAAAAATCTAACGTTTTATATATCCCATTTAGACACTTGTTTTAATTTTGTTTTAAATTAATTATAATGTGGTAGTTGACTTTTTCCTCTGCTATATATATATGTCGATTGTGTTATATTTTTATACTAAACTTTGATTAATCCAACCAAATCAAACCACTTCTTATGGTTAGTTTGATGTGTTATTCAATGGTCTCCAAGTAGTACGTGACAAGTCTAGATAATACTCTGACTTAATATGATGGTAAATTATTTTTACGATAAGTAAAATATAATTCATTTTCATTAAACGATTTGAAGACAAAATAACTCATATATTATAAATTGTGATTATTTATTTGTCAAGAATACCACACGACATCTATAATGTGTTACTGTCAGGATACTTTATAATTTGCCTAGTTTGATTTAGCCTATATTTGGACTAGTATTTTTAAGAGTTTTTTTTGCTTAAAAGCTTTTTAAAAAGTTTATTTATTTGGTCTCAGTTGATTTTTTTTTTATTTTTTTATATATATATATATATTTTTTTATAAAAAAATTCAAAAAAAACTTACAAAAAAAAAAACTTATCCAAACAAAGGATTAGATTTCATTTTGTTGTTCATGATTTGATTGTAAACGAAGTCTTCAAACTGAATAAACTGATCCATCCACACAAGGGAGGGGGACCAGAGCCTCACCCATGCAATTTTTTTTTAATTTAAATTTTTTATGATTTCTTTATAAAATATTTCTAATACAAACTTTATATGTTTTATAGTATATGAACATTTTTTATTTAATTTTCTATCTAAATCAAATTGGCTTTGTCAATGCTGGACTCCAAATAATTTAATAAAAATCAAAAGAAAAAAAAACTACCTTAACATTTTATCCCAAATAATTTATTTTTTCCCTTTTTTAAATATTGAAACTAAATCTTTTAAAATAAAAAAAATTGGGTTTTAAAATCAAATGAGAAAAAAATAAAAATGTTAATTAATAAAAATAATAAAAAAAATATCATATAAAATACATGTCACATCTTGTTTGTAATAGGAGTGAGAGTATGTAAAAAGCAGATGAAATCCAGCTCATTTGTTCTCAATCACTGACACCATCCCACGTGGACAGGACTATCACTTCACGGACGTGAAATTTTACTAAGGGTTTGATTCGTAATTTAGTTTATTTATTTATTTTAATTAAAAACGTTAAAAAATTAAAATTATTTATTTAAAAAAATTAAAAAATTAAAAAGTTAAAAAACTAAATTAAAATACAATCTCCCATACCTATAACTCCCAACAGTGCTTGCTGTTGTTAAAATCAATAATTTTTATATTATAATCTATAATAAAAATTATAAATATTTGTTAAATATATTAATTAATAAATAAAATAAAAAGAATAGTTATACATTTTGTAGTAAAAGTTGTAAATATTTAATAAAAATTATAACTTATTGCTAAATTTAATAGCATGAAATTAAAAATTAACAACAAAAATTTGGTCAAAAATCCACATTCGATTTACCATGTAAATCATGATACATGAAACTCTCAATAAATAAAAATATTTGGTATATATGAAATAGGTCATTTTTATTTTTTATCTACTTAATAAAAATTGGCCCACATTATTCATTAAAAGTATTTTTTGATATGATATTGATTGAGAGTATCATGCAAGTAATACTATATAGTGTTTCGAAATTAGCAAATCATTATTCGTGTTACATTAGGTACTCCTAGGGCCTGCTTAATGTCCATTGTATGAGGTAAAATTGGATTCTTAATGTTTATCCCATGTTTGTTTAGGATCAGTTGAGTTGAAATAACAGTTCCATCGGACTGTTAATCCCACTCAGAGCCCATCTCCAACCCGATATTGATAATTCAATTTGGGTGGACATTTTTACCCTCGTTTGAAAGAAAGAGAAGAAATTAATAAAAATATTAATAAAAAAAGAGAACAAATTTTTAAAAGATTTCAAAAGAAAGATTTAAAAAAATAATTAAAAAAGAAACATTTTGAGAAGAGAAAAAATTGTTTTATTATTTATTTAATACAAGAGTAATATTAATAATTATTATTTAATATTTTATTTAACTTAGTTTTAATATTAAGTAATTTATTACATTAATATTAATATTAATATTAAAAATTAACTTATTAACTTATAAGTTCTAATTTATTTAATCATTTGAAAATTTTAAAAAATTAATAAAAAATAAAAAATATTAAAATAAATAACATAAAATTTAACTTATTAGCTTATTTAAGTTAATTTTAAAATAAATTAACTTAGTAGCTAATATAAAAAATAAAAATATATTTATTAGTTTTTTAGTACAAGGGTAATATTGAAAATTCATAAATTTAATCCAATTCCACACTATTTAATCCCACCTAAATTAAATATGAGTTTTTATAGTCTATCATTTAATTCTACACAAATCAAATACAAAAAATTAATTTAATCTCATTTATAATCTCACCTTATTATCAATCTCGCCTCACCTCACCTCACTTCATTCTTAATTTTTTTTCACTACTAATCACATTCAATTTACACCGATTATCGAACGAGCGGCAAAGTATTAAATAATTTCAGACACTTTGCCGCTATCCTATGTTGGAAGCCAGCATTTGATAGGGTTGTGAGTAGGGCGTTCAAAAAACTGTTTGAACCGTTAAACCAGTCCAGATTAATCCAAACCGTATGGTTTGGTTCAATTTTTTTGGTGAATAATTTGGTTCCGATTCTAAATAATTAGGAATCGTTTCTTATAATTCGATTCTCGGATTAAGATTCAAAAAAACGTATGGAATTGAACTGAACCGTCATTTATTAATAATATTTATATTATGTATTATATATAAATAAAAAATTTAAAAATACTATTTATTTTAGTTTACTTTTTTTTTTTTCT
>JAULJZ010153642.1:0-29320 GCA_032270985.1 Heliamphora pulchella
GCACGAACTCTTAATCCCGACGTGATTGATTAATTGTGTTCAGATAATGTACAGTACTTTGAGTCGTCAATGGTTGATATTTTTTCTATGAGATCAACAATACCGATGAGTTGGGTACTGACATTATTTGTCTGATGATTGATAATCAGCTAACAAAAACCACGTCCGATTTAGGTTAAGGAGTTCCCCCTCATATTTTTTTCTTATAGGTTTGATTATGCTAAACCTGTACAGTGGATCATCGAATCTGACATATCAAAAGGTTAAGATGTGCGGTTGTGAAGAGAAGATGATAATTAAATCGGGTTGTCAGTAACCTAATTTCTTTATTGGGAATCCATATCTTAAACGTGGGTAGAATTCACTGCATTTGATAATTGGAGACTCAAGATAAAATTTGAGTTAGGACCGGGAGTTTAGTCAGGACCTTTAGTGGATTATGTTCTGATTCGTACGGGAAAAGATCTAACTCGGAGACAATGTTAGGGATATCCGGTTTTCTCGTACGGTTAGCCCGAGTCCTATACTTTCTCGTTATCCCTCACGTAGCCTATTATACGCACGAATATTTTTATTGTTGGTTTCGGTAATTATTTAATTTAATTTAAATGCTGATTTTGCTGCTGGGGACATTCGGGAATTAAATTAAATTAATGAGGGGTAATTTTGGTATTTAGCACACCTAAGGATTACTCCCTAAGTGGCAGGCCCTAGGAGATGGTGGGTTTAATCAAATGTGTTATGCATATCTCTTTATATCTTTTTAGGAAGGAGATGATATACTTAATATATTTTTGATATATTCATATATATATCAAAAGGAGGCTAATTAAACATAACCTAACCCTAATACTCCCATATAGCCATTGGCCTCCTCTCGTCTTTGGTAATTTTTTTTTTGCCTTTTTGGAGATCATTGTGTGAGAAGAAACCAAGGTAGGAATAACACTTAGATCGGAATTGGTGCCCACACATCATGATCGTCGTAGTGCATCCGAGTCATACGTGAGAAGGTTGCAAGGACATCTTCAACATATTCAAAATTTCTAGAAACTTATCAACAAGTTTCATAGAGGTATTAAACTATTAAAATCGTTATAGTTTTTATTTTTCATGAAAATCGCATACGTCATTTTTTACGGTCACGGCGTCGATTCAAAAATCAATCATATTTTTTCTGCTGCGCGGCTCCCTCTCCAACATTGGTCTCAAGAATGCAGGAGCCACTTAAAAGTGCCTGGTGAATCGCATGTTCCACCAGCAGCTTGGGCGAAATATTGAGGTTTACGTTGACGACATGCTGACGAAAAGCAAAAAGGCCGAAGACCACTTGGCCGATCTGGAAGAAACCTTCTTAGTGTTGAAAGAATACAACATGAAACTAAACCCGGCCAAGTGGGCTTTTGGGCTCATGAGAGGAAAGTTCCTCGGGTTCATGATAAGCCAGAGGGGGATAGAGGCGAATCCGGAGAAAATCCAGGCTATTCAGGACTTGCACCCCCCACGAAGCACAAAGAAAGTACAGAAACTGACCGGGCGAATAGTAGCACTCAATCGGTTCGTCTCGAAAGCGACTGACCATTGCCTGCCCTTCTTCAAAGTCCTCAAGAAGGCCTTCGAATGGACTGAGGAGTGTGAGAAAGAATTCGAGAACCTCAAAAGGTACTTATCTTTCCCCCCCCCCCCTTGTTGTCTCGAACCACCCCAAGCGAAGAGTTATTCCTATAGCTTGCTGTGTCCGCGTCAGCCGTTAGCGCCGCTTTGGTTCGAGAGGACCAACAAGGCACACAGAGACCTGTTTACTATATAAGCAGGGCTTATCGTGGGGCAGAAGCAAAATATCCCGAGTTGGAGAAACTAGCTCTTGCACTTGTCACTTCGGCAAGGAGGTTGCGCCCCTATTTCCAAGCCCACACTGTGATCGTGCTAACAGATCAGCCCCTATGACAGATTATGCAAAAACCCAACCTTTCTGGACGTTTGGCGAAGTGGCCCCTTAAGATGGAGGAATTCGATATCCAGTACTGACCGCGAACGACAATAAAAGGGCAAGCCCTTGCTAACTTCGTAGCGGAGTTAACAAAAGAGCCAAGCCCATCGAATCTAGGGACCGCAAGTCTCCTGGAGCCAGGCTGGCACAAAAGAATTGAAGGTTGCGATGCTGAGCAAGTTTGGCATATATATGTTGATGGTTCGGCTAATGCGGACGCTAGCGGAGCTGGAATTGTGCTCACCTCACCCGAGGGAGATACGCTGGAGTGCTCTCTCCGATTTTGCTTTAAGACCACCAACAACGAGGCCGAGTACGAGGCAATCATTACTGGGATGAGGTTAGCCAGAGCAGTAGGAGTCGCACAGATAAAGATGTATAGCGACTATCAGTTGGTAGTCGGACAGGTCCGGGGGGAATTCGAAGCCAAGGAAGATAGAATGGCGGTCTACCAGGAATCAGCCCAGGCGATCGGTCGAGAGTTCAAGCGCTTCACCATCACACAGGTGCCAAGGGAAAGCAAGCGAACACCCTAGCCAAGGCCGCCTCAGCCCCCGAAAGCGAGTGAAACCTCGGACCCTCCTTGCTATACCTTGCTGAGTTAGGCTTCGGATGGGCTGAGCATGAACTGTTAGAGGTAAAAGAGCACCAAGGATCTACATCCTGGAAGGACCCAATCATCGCATACCTCAAGGACGGAGTTTATCCTACTGACCGAGAGCAGGCAAGGAAACTGCGCCTTACTGCCAACAGATATACCCTCCTGGAAGGACAACTCTACATGAGGGGCCTATCACTCCCACACCTCAGGTGCCTTACAGAAGAAGAAGGGGCCCATGTCCTAAAGGAAATTCACGAAGGTATATGTTGGAACCACAGTGGTGGAAGAGCGCTGGCACATAAGGCGCTGAGGGTAGGGTACTACTGGCCGACCATGGCACGGAATGCTTTAGCTATGGTTAAGAAATGTGACAAGTGTCAGCGATTCAAAAATGTACCAAGGCATCCTCCAACTGAAATGACTGTCATAACTTCCCCCTGGCCATTCACCTAGTGGGGAATAAACCTAGTTGGACCATTCCCGCCCGGGAAGGGCCAGACCAAGTTCGCCATAGTAGCTATTGATTACTTCACCAAATTGGTAGAGGCCGAACCACTGGCCAGGATAACCGAGGCAAACTCGTTAAGTTTTGTGTGGAAGTCTATTGTATGCAGGTTTGGGGTCCCAAATGTCATCATCAGCGACAACGGGAGGCAATTTGACAACGAGAAATATTGGGAGTTTTGTGAGCAACTGGGCATCCGGGTACAGTACACAACACCCGCTCATCCCCAGGCCAACGGTCAGATAGAAGTGACAAACCGAACCCTCCTAAAAATGATCAAAACTAGACTAGAGCAAGAAAAAGGTCTATGGGCCGAGGAATTGCCCAGTGTCCTATGGCCTACCGAACGACTACTCGAACAGCCATGGGGGAAACGCCGTTCATGATGACCTTCGGGAGTGAGGCCGTCATACCGGTCGAAATAGGCCTGGCAAACGCACGGGTGACTCAGTTTCAGGGGACAAGCAATGAAGATGGCCTACGTGCCAACCTAGACCTTGTGGATGAAGTACGTGAACAGGCCGCCATCAGAGTAGCTGCATACCAGCAGAGGATGAAGAAATATTATGACCAGAAAGTCAGAGGACGAGGGTTCAACACCGGAGACCTCGTCTTGAGAAAAGTGACCTCGGCAACTAGAGACCCCCAATAGGTGAAACTAGGGTCCAGATGGGAGGGACCTTATCAGGTCGAGCACCAACTGCGAGCGGGAGTGTATCGCCTCAAAGACTTAGCAGGGAAGATCTTGCCACACCCGTGGAACGCTGAACATTTAAGAAAGTATTATCCATGATGTAAACATTTTATCATTAATAAAGGTTCAATTTTTTGGCAATACACCACACCCTACCCCTCAGAAACTGCGGTTGATATCGAAGATGGTTCAAGCTGCCTACAGCCCGACCGAAGCCCTAGAGAGAAAATGAGCTGCTGGATGGCTCGGTCGACCCAAGACGGTCCAGGCTGCCTAGAGCCTGACCAAGGCCTTAGAGAAAACTTGAGCTACTGGATGGCTCGGTCAGCCCAAGACAGTCCAGGCTGCCTAGAGCCCGACCAAGGCCATAGCCAAACTCTAGCTACTGGATGGCTCGGTCAGACGGTCCTGGCTGCCAAGAGCCTGACCAAGGCCTTAGAGAGAAAATGAACTGCTGGATGGCTCGGTCGGTCCAAGACGGTCCAGGCTGCCTAGAGCCTGACCAAGACCTTAGAAAAAACCTGAGCTACCGGATGGCTCGGTCGGCCCAAGACGGTCCAAGCTGCCTAGAGCCCGACTAAGGCCATAGCCAAACTCGAGCTATTGGATGGCTCGGTCAGACGGTCCAGGCTGCCTAGAGCCTGACCAAGGCCTTAGAGAGAAAATGAGCAGCTGGATGGCTCAGTCGGTCCAAGACGGTCCAAGCTGCCTAAAGCCTGACCAAGACCTTAGAGAAAACCTGAGCTACTGGATGGCTCGGTCGGCCCAAGACTGTCCAGGCTGCCTAGAGCCCGACCAAGGCCATAGCCAAACTCGAGCTACTGGATGGCTCGGTCAGACGGTCCAGGCTGCCTAGAGCCTGACCAAGGCTTTAGAGAGAAAATGAGTTGCTGGATGGCTCGGTCGGTCCAAGACGGTCCAGGCTGCCTAGAGCCTAACCAAGGCCTTAGAGAAAACCTGAGCTACTGGATGGCTCGGTCGGCCCTAGACGGTTCAAGGTGCCTAGAGCCCGACCAAGGCCATAGCCAAACTCGAGCTACTAGATGGCCCGGTCAGACAGTCCAGGCTGCCCAGAGCCTGACCAAGGCCTTAGAGAAAACCTGAGCTATTGGATGGCTCGGTCAGCCCAAGACGGTCCAGGCTGCCTAGAGCCCGACCAAGGCCTTAGAAAAAACCCGAGCTACTGGATGGCTCGGTCGGCCCAAGATGGTCCAGGCTTCTTAGAGCCCAACCAAGGCCATAGCCAAACTCGAGCTACTGGAAGGCTCGGTCAAACGGTCCAGGCAGCCTACAGCCCGACCAAGGCCTTAGAGAGAAAATAAGCTGCGAGATAGCTCGGCCGGCCCAAGACGGTCCAAGCTATCTAGAGCCCGACCATGGCTATAGCCAAACTCGAGCTACTGGATGGCTCGATCAGACGGTCCAGGCTGCCTAGAGCTTGACCCGGGCCTTAGAGAGAAAATGAGCTGCTGGATGGCTCAGTCGGTCCAAGACGGTCCAGGCTGCCTAGAGCCTGACCAAGGCCTTGGAGAAAACTCGAACTACTGGATGGCTCGATCGGCTCAAGACGGCCAAGGATTCTAGAGCCTAACCGAGGCCTCAGGGATAACCCGAGCTATAAGGCCATGTAGAATTAACTACCAGAGTGGTCCAGACAGGCCAAAGTCTTAACTTAACTCCCCAATTGTTCGGTCGGCCTTCATCATATCGTATAGAGAACAAGCAAAAAAATAATAATAATTAGAGAGTCAAGCTGAGCACAACAAGAACAAGCAAAAACAAGAGCCACGGCCACACGGTCAAGAACAAATCAGCCAATCAGAAGAAAGGAAGAAACATTCAGGGTCAGAACAAGAGAAGGGGCGCCCAAATAAAAAAGAAGATCAATGTCAGCATCAAATCAAAAACACGACCCCAGCACTCAAACACATTTCCTATGCGGCCAAAACACGTCCCCTCTAATCATAAGATTCAATGTAAGTATCTCCTATACGGCCAAAACACGGCCCCGCTAAAAAAGATGTATGTTCATTTGCCAAAACAGGGACCGAGATAGAAATATTCAAAGAGGTAAAAGAAGAAGAGTCAAGGTGGGGGACTGGCTGCATCATCGTCTTCAGGCAAGAAAGACGAGAAGTACATATCTGGGAAGGCAGCGGCTGCTCGGGCCTTCATCCTATCGAAGCCACTCAGATAGAAATCGGTCAGGTAGACATTGTACTCCTCGGACGCCTTGAACTTCTTGATGGAGGCCCCCTCAGCCGAGCCGAGCTCTTTTGTCAATTCCAGCACCCGCGCTCTGCTAGCCTCCTCACACATTCTGACAGCAGCAATCTCAGCCTCTAATGAAGAGACCCTCTGCTTGATCTCAGCTAGCTCGCCCTCTGCCCTCTCGGCTCTCTGACCTTCTCCAATTCCGCTCCCTTTCCCGACAGCTCATCCTTCAGACGCTCCACCTCCTCTGATAGCCTTACTCGCTCTTCCTTCAGTGTAGTGGCAAGGGATATGCCATCCCGGAGATTTTTCTCACGCTGATGGCAACGGTTAGAAAGGTGGATCGACCGCATACAAACCTGCAAAAAGGAAAGGGATGTATGGACATATGGAAAAGCTAGCGTGTGAAAAACAAGAACAGAAGAGGAAGAGGTTTTGAAAAACCCACCCGAGTGAGATCGAGAAGGAGTTCTCGAGCGATCTTGCTGGTAGCCACTGTGTCCAGCATTTCTAAATCCTCGCCAATGAACCCTTGCATCTTTAATCGAGCGACATCGAAATCGTTCATGATGTCGCCTGGGGCCTGGCCGGAGGATGAGTGAGGTGGGGTCTGAGCAGAGGAAGTTGGAAGAGCGGCAACCAGAACAGCGTCGATAGGAAAAGACAGAGTATTAACTGTCTCCGGCTCAGTGGTTGGAAGGTCGGGCGAGGAGGGAGGCTCCAAGTTAACCACCTCCTTCTCCACCCCAGCCTTCTCAGGTACTGACGACGGGTCACGAAGGGTCAGAGCTGGTAAAGTCCTCCCCCTCAGCCAAAACCTGGGCTTCTTGTTCGCAATCGACTCTGCCTCTTCAACAGCCCGAGCACGGACTTCAGCTACCAGGGCCTTGTCCAACTGCTTCAACATTCCTGGCAAAGATCACAAAAAGAAAAAAGAAGCAGGATAAGACAGTAAAATATAGAAAGCGCTCAGGAAACGAAATAAAAGGACAATAAGCCTCACGAGGAACAGGGGGCCCAACAGGAAAGCACTGAGCTTTTCGTTGGTAACTAGTTGGCTATAAGAGCGGTCCCCAAACTGCTTGGCCGCATCCACTCAGGCCTTCGCCTCGGCGTCAAGAGTGGGCTCAACAAAAATGCTGCCCAAGTGAGGGTCTCCCCAGACTCTCTGAACCCTAGGGGTCAAGGGACCCAACTCCTCCCAGTCATGTATCTCCCATCCTTCCTCAGAAATGAAAAAGAACCGTCCCTTCCAATGCTTGTTTGAAGAGGGGCACCCCAGGATGAGTGCCCTTGCCTCAGACCTAGACTGAAAGTAATACCACCCGGGCTACAATTCCTTCGGTCGGTAACAATAAAGAAACTCCTCAGCAGACAGATGGCTCTCTCCCCCACAAATTTCTCCCCATAAAACTATACACGTGTAAAGGATGCGCCAGGCATTAGGTAAAAGCTGACCAGGGGACAAACCGAGGAAGGCCAAAAGCTCTCGGACCACTCGAGGGAAGGGAAGCCGCAAGCCAGCCAAGAAAGCGTGTTCGTATAAACCCACCTCCCCGACGGCAAAGGAGCAAGCTCTCTCATCGGAAGTGGGTTTCCTGATACGGACGGTCGGAGGAATGAAATACCTCTCTCGTAAGCATTCTAAATCAAATATCTTGATGGAGGAAGGGGCTAACTCGGTAGCGAGCACCTTAGAAGAACTAGCTATGTGAAGGGCGCTAGGGAGAGAACCCACACCCTCTCCCTTTAAAGAGGAAGATTCGGAATGAGTTCTCTCAGAGTCGGAAGCCGACTCAACCTCCTGAGGAAAGTCCTCAGTACCCATTTTGATTACAGGGAGAAGATGCTTAGCAAAAGTGAAAGTTCAAAAGAGCAACTCCTCGAAGTGAGGAGTGTTTGTGACGAAAAAGGAGGTCGAGGGGTGTGCTTGTGATAACGTACAAGGTATAGAGTACGGTGTAAGAAATACAAAGGAGAAGGGGGCGAGTACACAAGAGCGGGAGGAGCCATAACTACGAAATCAATAAAAATAGAAAGCTAAGAAGAAAACCTTACCGAGAGGATTGAGGGTGCTCGATTGGTCTCTTGAACCCCAAAGGAAGAGCGGAATGCGGGTTTAAGCTAAAGCGCCAGAAGTTTGAAAGAAAGGCTGTTATATAGAGTACGAACGAACGCCTCAGGAGTTGCCACGTTTGAAGGATTCGATGAACACGAAACGGTTATGGAAGCCCACTGAAGAGTTACGCCGGTAAAATGCTACCAGGTGGCAGTGCATCCCCCTTTTCTTCCTCCAAGATGAAAGCCCAAACAGACGGGCATTAAATACATGATTGCCATGAAGACGGAGACGCCGCCAGAATGAATGCAAGTCACCGCCAAACTTGCGACAGTCAATCTGGAGCGGCATACCCAAGGGCGCCCAGACACTGGCGCCTCGGGAATGAGGGGACATCTGATGATGGTCGGTCAGGCCCGACCGAGTAATGACCGTGCTCAGAGAAGTACGACCAATCGGGTACTCTATCCACAAAGTCGAGCAACCGACCGGATGCCCAGACATTGGAATTTATCCGCCACAACCTTCGTGATTTCGGGGGACGCGCCACCTTATTAGGAAAGGGGCTATTCTCACGGGGCAACGAGCATGAAACGGGGCATTTGACTCAATCACACGAGGTGCTCTCTCCATATATTAACCCTAGCTTCATCCCATGGAGGTAGGTCTTCGGATCCCCAAAAAGAGTGAAGGCAGATACTAAGTTTATTAAAGTAGGAACTAACTTAGCCATCGGAGGGTACCCGGTCAGTACCACACCGGTGCGAGACCTAATCTCTTTCTTGACAGGTATTAGACAGGGTGCTTCGGGGGACAGTTGGGCTCGGTGCCCCATTCTCGCCATCGAGGTATCATCAATATGTATTGCAGATATTTAGTTGTGAGTTTGTTAGACGATTTAGGAAATTTGCTTCTGGGCTCTGGCTCATGACATTCGTGCCACAGGTAAAGAAGAAAAATAGTTTGAGGAGGGTACGTTCATAGGAGAAGAAGACCTCGAGGAGCAGGGTGAGAGGCAGGAACTGGTTGATCCTGACGATGCAGCTTGAAGACGTAGGATGTCTACTTTTTTAGATCTTTTGTTCAGTTTTTCATGGGCATATTGTAACTTTTGTTAATTTTTTTGGATAATTGTAATCATTAAGTATGTTGGACAAGTTCTGAATCTTTAATGATGTAGTAATTATCATATGTAATTATGAATCCTTGGCTAGAATATTTTTCTTATTTATAGTTACATATGTCCCGACATGCGTGGAGGATAGGGCACCACAAGAGGAATGCCTAGTCCTCTAAGGCTTTGGGAAAGAGGGACGCCTAGTCCTCTATAGCTTGGGAAAAAAGGAATGCCTATTCCTCTAGGGCTTTGGAAAAGAGGGATGCTTAGTCCTCTAGGGCTTTGGGAAAGAGGGACGCCTAGTCCTCTAGGGCTTAGAAAAAATAGGATGCCTAGTCCTCTAAGGCTTAGAAAAAATAGGATGCCTAGTCCTCTAGGGCTTTGGAAAAAGGGATACATAGTTCTCTAGGGCTTTGGAAAAAAAGGATGCGCCTAGTCCTCTATGGCTTGGAAAAAATGGGATGCCTAGTCCTCTAGGGCTTTGAAAAAAGGGAAGCCTAGTCCTCTAGGGCTTAGGAAAAACGAGATGCCTAGTTCTCCAAGGCTTTGAAAAAGAGGGATGTCTAGTCCTCTAGGGCTTTAGAAAAGAGGGATGCTTAGTCCTTTAAGGCTTGGGAAAAATAGGATGCCTAGTCCTCTAGAGCTTTGGAAAAAGGGATGCCTAGTCCTCTTGGGTTTGGGAAAGAGGGATGCCTAGTCTTCTAGGGCTTGGAAAAACCTAAGAATCGTCTCACGAACTTAGGATCTAGACAATGCTTTGCATATGACTAGGGTTTTAAAGAGAGGGATGCCTAATCCTCTAGGGCTTGAAAAACTCTAAAGATCATCTCACGAACTTAGGACCTAGACAATACTTTGCATATGACTAGAATTTTAGAAGAGAGGGATACCTAATCCTCCAGGGCTTGGAAAAAAACCTAAGGATCATCTCACGAATTTAGGACTTAGACAACGCTTCGCATATGACTAGAATTTTAGAAGAGAGGGAAAGAGGACTTGGCGTGAGTGACGACCCTTGTTGTTTCATTCTTCTTTTCGTTTCACTTTTGTACATGGAGGCATGTATGCTTATATCTTTTCTTGGGCCTACGTGCCTGTTGATACACTTGATGCACTACACATATATACATTACTGTTTTCATTGGGACATACATTCATGCTTTTAAATTACATTATGTTCATTGTGGATGCTTGTCTGTTTTCATACATATGAAAACATGTTTTCAATCACTCAAATCTTTTATTATGCATGATGTATGTTTGTGAGTTGAATACTTGCCCTACGAGCCCATTTTTGTGTTGCGAGTTGCTATAGGTTCCAGGCAAGGGATTGGGCATGTTAACGAAAAGGGGAAGTGCCGTCAAAGTCTTTGCAGAAAATAAAGTTGCAGCTGTGAGGAAATATCTCGCGGTCGTGATGTTTGAAAGGTTTACGGCCTGAAAGATTGGAGTTCATGGCCGTGAAGTTTGATGGCTGAGCTTTTTGGCATGAAAATCAAGGCTGATTATGTGGTCCTCTCTTCTTTTGGGCATTATAAAAGGGGACCCACTGGTCCAGATTCCACTACCTGAGATATTCTCTATTCTCCTTTTCTTTCCATGGCTTGTTCTTCGAACAACTCCTTGTCATGGATGGGTGAGTTCTCTTAAGCTAAATGAAAGAACTTTCTCAAATTTGGCCTAGATGCGCTATTCTCCTTGAAGACCATGAGAATCGACTGGCATCTTCTTAAAGGAGCTACCCAACTTTGGGGTCCCAATGTGCACGTGCTTCATTTTGGATATGA
This sequence comes from Heliamphora pulchella, assembly GCA_032270985.1. NCBI lineage: Eukaryota > Viridiplantae > Streptophyta > Magnoliopsida > Ericales > Sarraceniaceae > Heliamphora > Heliamphora pulchella. The sequence goes on from JAULJZ010153642.1 coordinate 10,968, forward strand.
GGAGCTGTGCTGGATAGTAGAAGACTTTTTCGCTATACTTGAGATCTCATCTTCGGGCGGAGTCATAGTTCCTACTCCATTTTTGATTCCTAAAGACTGGTTAACGCAGCTTTGTGGCTACCCTAAGCATGAGGCTTCACTTATGGAGTTCTTGATGTGGCTCGGATCATTGGCCGATTTCGACCCCTTCAGCTCCAACATCGTTATGCTCTTTGTATTTATTTACTACCCAGTTTTCTTTTGAGGTCTTCTAATGGACGGGCTAGCTCTTCTTTGGTGGATGTAGCTTATCAGATTCATGAGGGCTAGGGTCCCATTCCACTAGTCCTTGCTAAGACACTTCTCGGGCTTGACACGGTTCATACTGAGGGTGCCCTTGCTTCGCAGGCAGTACTTTACTACTACAAGTATTCACTCGACTTTCTTTTTTCTGTATTTCTCTCTATTTTTCTGCTCATATCTCATTTTTCTGTGTTTCTCTCTATTTTTTCCCTCTCAGCTTTCCTTTTTCTGTATTTCTATCTTTTCCCACTCAGCTCTCTGTTTTCTTTTATTTCCGTTATCTCAGCTCTCCTTTTTTTATTTCACTCTATTTTTCTGCTCAACTCTCTTTTTTCTTTATTTCTCTCAGGTTTAGCTGATGGAGAAGGTGAACTTGCTAGAGAAGCCCGTATCTGATAACTACAGCGTGAAGTTATTCATCCATCGTCGAGATTACCGCCTCTGCTCCACTAAAGCTGCTTAGAAGAACCGGAGAGGACATTTCCTAGCTATGCCCCTTGGCTGAAGATATCTCTTATGACTACTACCACTATGGGTCACCCCGGGGTTCTGTTGGTTGACTTTGAAGCTGGCCACTTTCTATCATTCATATCGCATTCTTCGCCAATTTGGGTATACTCAGATCAAACCTGACACTGCTGTGAGTCATCTGTAGAGTTCTCCACATCGAGTCCCTTTCTTGGGTTAGTACCGGTGGGTTTGGCGTTCTTGACTGAGGATTCCAATCGGTAGAGAGTTTAACAGCAAGCTTTCTGAGGATTGCAAGGCTTGGCTTGGGACAAAATTAGAGCGCAGTACAAGGCAGGGAAGAGACACAAAGAGGAGAAGGACTTGACTATGCTTCGTTGTCCCGTAATATTTTGTTAGCTTTCTCTTCTCTCCATTTTTTTTAGCTTTTTATGATGAGGACTTACGAGCCTCTCTTGTTTTCAAAATCAACTAAATCAGTAAAACATTTTAATCAAAGTTTCTCCACTTCTAGTTTGTGATAATTTTTTAAATTGTTCCTTAGATTTTCGTTTTTGCAGTTTAACCAATTTATTAAAACAAACTTAAAGTAAGCTTTTGCATTGATCGACAAATTGAAACATGATTATAGAGGAGGGCTCCGAACAAAGGTTTGGACCGAACTTCTGACATAAGTTGCCTACGTATCCCAAAGAAGAGAATTAGGCCATAACGTAGTTTGAGGCTTAGGTTGCACTCAGGTATTGACACTCTCCTTTTTATTGCCCTAACTTTTGCGAAGGTCGTCATTTTGGGTTTTCTGCCTTGTGAGCTACTGTAACTCTTGCTTGGGCCGCCTTTACAGTTTTCAACCTAGCGAGCTTTTCTCTTTATTTCTATTTTTCTCTCAAAGATAAAACCTTTTAAGCTAATCCGAGTTGATTGGCGTAGAAAAGGCATTCCCATCCAGATTTATAAGAATAGCTGCTCCTTCTGACATCAGGATTTTGATAAGATAAGGCCTTGCCTGATTAAGCTTGAACTTACCCCTTAGATCGAATATCGGGGCTGAGAACTAAATCACCTTCTTTCAAATTTGAAGGCGTAACCTTCTTGTTAAATGCCTAAGTTATTCTCCTCTGATACCCTTGAATATAAAACAGCGCTCTAAGCCTCCTTTCATCAAACAAGAGTAACTCTTCGAATCTGTTCCTCTGCCATTCTAACTCAGGAATGCTACTTTTAGCCATTATCCTTAAGGACGGAATCTCCAGTTCTATGGGTAAAACTGCTGCCATCCCATAAACCAATGCATAAAGTGTTGCTACAGTGGAAGTCCTGATCGATGCATGATATCCCCAAAGTGCGAATGGCAGCTTCTCCGGTCAATCTCTACTTCCTTCTATCATTATTTGCAAGCTCTTCCTCATATTTTTGTTGGCAGCTTCCACAACTCCATTGGTTTGCGGTCTGTATCGTGAAAACTTATGGCTGATGATTCGATACTCTTCCAAGATTTCTAAAACTTCTCTTTAAAAGTGAGAACAGTTGTCAAAAATTATCTTGTGCGGAACTTCGTACTGACAGATAAGATTTTTCTTGATGAACTTGGCTACTTGGGAAGCCTTCATAACTAAGTAAGAAGCAGTTCCAACCCACTTTGTGAAGTGATTGATTGCTATGAGAATAAACTTATGTTCATTCGATCCCTTGGGTATGATCCTTCATATCAGATCAATCCCCCAACCTGAGAATGGCCAAGGTGATGTCATGTTACAAAGCTGAGATAGTGGCACATGTATGGGGTTCGCGTGAACTTGACATTTTCAGAATCTTCGAACAAACTGGTGACAGTCTATTTCTATTGTCATCCAAAAGTATCCTTCGCAAAGGATATTTTTGGCCATCATTATCCTACTCATGTGAGGTCCACAAACTCCTCTATGAACTCCTCTCATCAACTCGTGTCTTTCTTTCGTGTCAACGCAGAGAACTCACAGATATCCCCTCTTGTACAGTCTCCTCCCATAGATCACAAACTATGCGGTGAGTCTCCTGATAGCTTTTCGATCCTTCTTACTGTTTCGACTAGGATTCTCTCCTTCTCAATGAAATTTCAAATGTCGTGATACCAAGGTAGTCCATCATTAACTTCCTAGGTAGAGACGATATTACCAGTTGCGGATGTACCTCTTTGCAGAATCTCCAAGGGTCTCATCCTTATTTCGGGCAATATGTCTATCATTGATGCCAGAGTAGCTAAAAGCATCAGCAGACTTATTCGGTAGTCTTAGGACATGAGTAAACACCACATTCTCAAAATAAGGGATCATTATTTTGAGCTCTCGGTGGCACTGGATCAATCTTTCTTCCTTAACCTTTCATTCTTCTTTTGTTTGGGAGATGACCAAAGCTGAGTCTCCTATAACCTCTAATTTTCTTGCTACTAGTTCCAAGGGGGCTTCCAATCTGGCTAAGCATGTTTCATACTATGCCTGATTGTTAGTGACCTCAAAACTCAACTTAAAAGCCAAAGGGATATGGGAATCATCGGGAGTGATGAATAGTATCCCTATCTTATACCCGTATTAGTTCGAGGCTCTATCAAAATAGAAAGTCTACAAATCCTTTTCAATTTTTAACAGTTGTTCATCGAGAAACACAAACTTGGGTTCTTTTTCTCCTTCAATAGGGTGGTTGGCTAAAAATTCTTCAACGACTCTCCCTTTCATGGATTTCCTTGCGATGTACTGCAAGTCAAACTCAGCTAGCATGAGCAACCAACAGGCCAACTTCCCTGTCAATGCTGGCTTCTCGAAGAGGGTCCAAACTTGAGATCAGAGCAACTTGGTAAACTAGCATGTAATGGCGTAATTTTCTAGATTCCCAAACTAGCATCTAGCAAGTCTTTTCCAAAGGCATATACCGACATTCGCATTCTGTCATCTTTTTGCTTAGGTAGTAAACAGCTCTTGGCTTTATCTTCTTAAGCGAGCGTACATCCCATTGCTGAATTAGTCACAAATACAGTATTGAAGGACTACTAGGTTCTGATGGTGACAGGATTAGAGGGTCTTACAAGTACTGTCGTATAACATCGAAAGTGTCTTGGCACTGTTGATCCCATTCAAAATTAGTCCCTTTCTTCAAGAGTCGGAACATGGGTTCACAGGTCGTGATTAGTTTAGTTATAAATCAACTAATAAACTGAATTTTCCCTAGAAAGCACCTTACGTCCTCTTGAGTTTCTGCTTGATAGGCTTAGCGTTGGGATAGAGAGGGGTTTGGTGTCATATGATATTAGGGTTAATTTCGGGCATATCTTCGTAGGACCATGCGAAAAAATCTTTAAATTCTTTTAATAAAAGGGTTAACTGCTCACGTTCTTTCGAAGAAAGCGCAGAACCAACCTAAACTATTTGCGGATCCTTTTCATTATTAAGATTTATTAAAACAATTTCTTTCATTACAGGTTTAGCTCGCGTTTCCTCTTTCTTTTCAAATAAAAGTTTTAAATTCTTGGGGAATATTCTCATCGAATTCATTAAAATTCTCATAACCCAAACAAGATATTTGAGGCACAACGAAGTAAGCAAAATCCAAATTCATTTCATTGATTTCAACAGGGGTTACAATTTTTGAACTTGAAATGGAAAGGACTCAGGATGCTAATAGATGCATTCCCAGCAAACTTGCCATTATAGGAACCGTTACAGACTCGATTAAAACAGACCCACTCGACTCAGACTCCAACTCACTTTCTACATCATGCATATGAAAAGACTTAAGGGATTGACTCTTTTGAATTTTAGCAGCATCCATAATGAGCGTAGTGTAATTTGCAGGCTTGTCGACATCCATCATTAGCGCAGCCTCGTCTTCTTTGTTACCTATACGCACTCGGGCCGTTTCTTTATCGAAGAAAGAACCCAAATTTCCTTCCTCACAATGAACTGCCTAGTCTGTTCGTATCTTTTTAGTGAAGCCTATCTACCATATTTTCGTTTCATCCTCGCTGTCAAATAGTTGGTAATTGAAAGAGATCTCTAGCCCGCAAGCATTTGTTTAGTCTTCTCCTCTATCCACGGTTCAGGAAATCCACAATAAGAAAAATCATCCCCTTCTTTGACAAAGCATCTATTTAACGTTGGCCCATATTTTTCCATCTTCGGCTCTTCCATCTCTGACTTGTACCCCAATCCGCACCCGTGGTGATTATGATACATGAGGGTTGGTTCTGAGATTCCTTGCAAGTGCTTCCCTAGTCCCATCCATGGAAAATAGGACATTGCCTTCATCATTGCTATAACCTTCGGGTTCATATAGTTTTCCTCCTCGTTCATCAAAGCTTAGATAGCTTTAGTCTCACCAAAGTCGAATCCACTTAGAAATAGATCCTCCTCCCCGTGCTGGATCTCGAGGAGTGGGGTAGTGTCACTAAGTGGGGTTAACAAGCCGATTTCACCTGGAATGATGACAGTTACTCCTTCCTTGATCAGCTTCACTTTTTGGTGCAGGGTCGACGGAACTGCTCTAATCGACGGGCTGTGTAGCCATGGTATTCCCAGTAACAGATTAAATGAGGCCAGCACATCGAGAACATGGGACTCTACCTCGCTTTCGAGCATTCCCACTATCACAGCGAAAGTTACTAAGCCCAACACATCTCTTCTCGTGTTATTTTACACCCATACTTTTTGTGCACTCGGCTTAAAGTTATGCATCTTCAACCCCAAACAATAAGCAGTTCATAGTAGCCACACATTGAGGGCGAAACCGTTGTCAACCAAGACAACTGGCACCCATTTTCCCAAACATTGGACAGTCAGGTGTGGCGGCTTGTTGTGTGATGGTCCCTTTGTCAAAAAGCCTTTATCACTGAAGGCGATAACATTAGACTACTTCTTGAGTATAAGCATTTCAACCAATTGATCGGGGGAGACATTGATCAAAATGTTTATACTGTTGAGAGCCTTAAAGACTGGCTGTCAGTGCTTGTGGGATACCGCGAGTAGTCCCCAGATACTCACACTTGCATGCGTCTTTTTGAGATACTTCAAAACTGTCTTCCACTTCATTGTTTTATTTCTCTGCTTGCTTTTTAGATTCCTCTATGCCCCTACTTGGCTATCCCTTTTCTAGCTATGCAAGCTTAAAATGCCTCCCGCTTCTTGTCAGGTGTTCAACTTGCTCCTCGGGTTGTCACACACCCTCGAACTGGTCAGTCACTTTGCGAATTTCAGCCATCGAGTATGTCTTTCCTTAGAAAGTCCAAAAGTTGTCTATGCTTGTCTTTCCTTGGTTACTTTCTTTACTAGCTCCTTTGAGTCACCAAATAGTCTCCTTGATTCCCATCACATTTTGTGCAAACCAAAGAGATTCCTCACTGATAGTAGTCTCTAATTCGAAGAGTTGTGGCAACGATACCTCATCAAACAGATCCTTGTAGTCATATGGCGGAGGAGGGACCCAAGGTTCCCAATAACCACTATAGTTATACGGTTCCTCCACAATTGGGTGCCACTCTGGTACGTCTTCTCCTTCATCATACTCTATATCCATGAATATTTGCTCTATTTCTTTCAATTCCCCCAGGTCGTTCTCCTCTTGGTACAAGATTTCTTCTACGTCGAGAGAACATAAAGCAAGCCCTTCAGGTAGAGGAGTTCTTGGTTTTGGTTCCTGAAGAGAAATGATGTATATAGAGGGATCGAACACAAAACTTGCGGTTCCTAACAAGTTCACCTGGGGTGAGTCCTTCTCTTTCTCATCCTGCTCTTCTTTCTTCTCGATCTCCTTACCGATTGACAAATTTTCTTCCTTCTTACTCTCCTTATCAACTTCCTTTCCTTTTGAAAACTCTCATATTTCTAACACTACTTTCTCTGCCTCTTTAACTCTAAAACTCGGCTCGGTTTACCCGTACCAGGATGTCCCTCAGTTCCAAGCTGTTCAATTGGAACGGTTGGGACATACCATTTGATGGTAATTCCAGCTTCCTCTAACTCATCTAATGCCTCAAGGCGCGTCAAATCCTCCCACATCTATTTGATTTCTTCATCTTCTTCATCATTACCATCGACAAGGGGAGGAACTTCCTCCTCGTGGATGACAAAGATTGAAAAATTATCAAAACCATCATCTATCATATCCTGATTAAGGTCGTTGAGCAGTAGTACCTCTGAACCGAACAACAGAATTATAATTGGCTTCGATTCTGTTGCAGAGACAATAAATTTGTAGGATCAAAACTTTTCGACCCTTCTTCCGCGGCGTTCACATTCTACTGGTGGTCACATTTGATAGAGGATTGGTGGTCACATTGGTTTTTGAACTACAGTAGGCGGAGGAATTACCTTGTTATCTATCAGATCTTGGATTTTATGCCGAATCCTCATGCAATTATTGGTTAAATGACCATGCCTCTAGTGGAAGGCACAATACTCGGTTGGATTATATCCGGGTGACAAAATATTTGGTGGTGAGGTCACCTCCAAAGATTTGAGAAGGCCTTTCTCCATAAGACTACTAAAGATAGTGAAAAGCGGGACTCATAGAGAAGTAAATGTTCTTCCCGAAGTTCTTTGCTTATTAGATTGTTTGGGTTTTGGGTTTAGGATGTTTACTTCAAAAACCTAATCATTGGAAATGTCGGTGAAGTTATTATTGACTCGATTAGGGTCATTAGTGCATGGTTTCCTTACCCTTAGACTTGATCTTGCACTTTTCATTACGCTTCATTGGATGAAACTTTCAGCATTAACTCCCACATCAAGCAACTGTTCAAAGATGATCGAATGATTTCTTAGCATCTTTACGTCCCTAGTTCTCCCTTCATTAGAGTGAGTCTCATTCCCGATAGACGAACTCAATAAATCATTGACTTGAGCTTGAAGTTGCTGACATTGAGCTTAGTTTTAGATTTGCTGAGCTTGTAAGAGTTGGATTTATGTCTGGCATTGAGTCTGAATCCTGGCCTGATTGTTCACTACTGTACTGATCTTGTCTAATGTTCGCCGTAGGTTCATAATAGCCCTCATCATATCAGCTATGATCAATTCTGGGTCTACCATCGGGAACATAGAATCTGACTATTATACCCTTCTAAGTCTTTCTCTCATAGATCAGACCCAAGTGCGTATAGGTTCTTCTCTGCACGAAGCTATTATCCCGAGTCTCTGAACTGAAAGGACTAGTGTAAACCAGAGAACTCATTAACCGAGCCTAGACTCGATACAACTCACATTTGGCAGCGTAATGGGAAAATAAAAACTAAACCTAGATGGGGTGCTAACTATACAAACAAAAGCATTCATAAAAAGAAAATCACATAATCCTAAAAGATTTATTAATCCCTAAAGAAGGGGTCTAAGAAGCTATATGCAACAAGAGAAGGCTGGTAGGTATGCAGTCAGTGTACCTTCTGAATAGAGTCAAGAATATACATCCCAATGCCAGGAATGATGCAAGGCATAGTCAAATGATACACAATAACTCTTTTTGCCACATCTATGGGAGCATGTGGCTAGAAGGCTTACTGGCTTCCCAACATATGCTTGTGATAATAAACTAACCGGGGTATCGGGTAGGTGGAGCGGGGTTTTGAAAACCAAGCACAGAAATAAGAATAATACAAATGCGAATACCAATAAAAAATTTACAACAAGAACCATTGACATTTCAAGTTAAGCTCTCTTACGATTGTTTTTGAAAAATCAATCTCCAACGGAGTTGTCAGAAAAGTTACGGGTGTTTTGGTCTCATAGGAAGCACCGAATATCTATTATTTTTAGAAAAACATTCTTTTCTTTTTAAAATAAGAAAATCTAAGATATTTGAACATCTTTTTTTAGAAAAATAGAGTCGCCACTTGATTTTTGAGAAAAATCAAGAAAAACAAAAAGAAGACTATGAGTCTTTTAAAAAAACATAACCAGAGAAAATGAGGGTTCGAGAACTAGAGTACAAAAAGGAAAGATGTTAGGTACCATTTTTCCCCAAAATAGGAGATTAAAGAGAGTTCAAACAAAGGCAAGTAACGAAACAAAAATCTAACTACGATCCTAGGGTCATGCAACTTGGTTATTATTTCTAAATATGTCACACGTATTGTTTGAGAAAAGCAAAGCGAAAAACATGCGATTAAGCGATAAAACAAACAAGTGAGATTCTAAGGGTAATGCAATAATATTTTTGTCCTTATCATACCGTAAGCAGGCTAGACAGAATAGGTAGAAGAGATCAAAACACCATATTTAAGCTACTAGACATGCAAAAAACTCATGGCCATGACAACAAATGTTGTGGCCGTGACAATAATAGTCATAAAACATGCAGTTGCGACAAATATAGGGTTACTACGAAGAATAGACTAAAAAAATCTCACGGTAGTGATAAAGAAATGTTGCAGCCATGGTTTTCAAGAGGTATAAAAAGGGTATATACATTGCACGTGGCTTAAAAACTGGCTTAAATGAATAAGATATGCAGGATAGAGACCATAACCTATTGATTTTAGGTTAGATCTACCATCCTTCATCCTCTATACAAGTAATAACTCTAAACAAAATATACAAGATATCAAGAATGAACAACAGAAAACTTAAAACACATTTACATACTACTGATCTCTCAACAAATGCACGACCATTACAACCGGGATGACGGCCGTGACAATTATAAAGGACAAGTAGGTGGCTGTAACTTTACACAACCTCAACATCATACGAATATGAAGGTGTATAGAATTGAGACCAAGACCCATTTGTTCTACGCCAAATCTACCATTCATTACCTGACAGAAAACTAAACAGAGATACAAAATGAAGAAAATACTAAACATAGTAATAAAAGGATGTACAAACTTAAAATAAACAGATAACAGAGGGTTTTGAAAAGAATTTTGCATTTCTGATTTTAAAACAATGTGATGGCCGTAACCATAGAATGTTGCGACCGTTTATATAGAGAGGTATAAATGTACCGGCACATATAAAAAGGACACGGCGGTAATTATGGGTTTAACAAAACATACGACCGTGACATCCATAGGTTACGACCGTTATGTTTCAAAACCTTAGAAAGCTTTTGATGTGCTCAGTGTGCTTATGAGCATCAAAACATGACATAGACAATTGTAGATATAGGAAACAGATGATTATGAATATACTGTTAGTAATGAAAACTTGAAGGATGTGAATGTTTACATTGATATGAATGATAAATAAGTAATAAAACAATGAAAGCATTATCCACGAAACCCTCAAGGGAAGGAGGTGAGCGTTTAAAAAGAGTCGTGGTATCCTAAGGTTACCTTGTGTGAATATCCACCTTGAATGGTTCTCGGTGATGAGAATATGATACCTCGAAACCAATGTATGTGCTCAAAGAACTCTATCGGAGCAAACAAGAACACGAATGAGGCTTGAAAAGTATTGAATGGATAGGAGAATATCTGATGGCAGAGTATTTGGGCAGAGTTTTGTTATCTAAGTTTTTTTTCTTGTTCTGCTTGGAAACGTCGCCTATTTATAAGCAAAGTATGCAACACAGACCCCTTTTGGGATGCTGCCACCTGTCCAAAAATGGGTAAAAGTGACGGCCTTTACCTTTTTGCTTTTGTACAGTGAAGGCCGCTACCTTTATGGCAATGAAAATAACAGCCGTGACTTTCAAAAGTCGTGGCTAGGCTTAGGATTTCAACAAAAGTGATGGCCGTGACAAAGGAAGTCACGGTTTACTTTAGGATTTTAAAAAAGGTAGCAACCGTGAGAGTAAGGACATGGCCTAAACTAGGGTTTTCAAAAAGGTGGCAGCTGTAAGGATAGCAATGTAACAGCCTAAAGGTTGTTGGTGGTTTTCTTGGGTTTATAGCCAAATTCGTGATTTTACTTGCTTGGGAATATCTTTGAGCATAACTCTCATTTTCTCGTCATTAGAACGCATTCGAGATGGGTGACTAAGATTTGGCTTAGTCAAATTAGGGAGTCTACGCCTGCAACGTTCAAACCTGGCGATCGCAGGGTTCAAAGGACTAGGTCGTGACATAATCATTGATGTAGGTCGTATGCATAAGCATCTTTTCAAACGAAGGTCGCGGTCACAAAAAAACTCTTCATGAACCTCACGGTCGCAACATCCAAGCGTTATAAAGACCCTTTAGACTAGGTGAGGCAGTCTCATTCGCATCCCTCACTCTCTCTCTCTCTCTTACTCCCCATTTCTCTCTAGCTCTCGATTCTTTAAGGCTTTTGAGACTTCAAAACTCTCTTTCTCTTAGCTTTTCAGCTATTCGGATCACATGGCAGGTGGCAATATCTTCGGGGCACGACGAGGACGCTCCACTTTTGACAGTACTTCTCTTGGCGCCATTAGAGGTGCCGGCTCTAGTGTTTTTGCATGTGGGATTTCTGCGCCTCAACCTTCCACTGCTATAGGGGCTATAGACATTCTCGCGACCGAGGCTGAGCGGTATTTGCTTCGAGCTGCTAGAACCAGGATAGGGCGGCACAGACAGCAGTCGCAGCACAGGCGGCTGCAGATCAGGCGGCCGCAGAGCAGGCAACTGTTGAGGCCGAGATTGCTAATTTCTTGGATCCCCATGCTGGTGAGAGGATCCCCGCTCCTTTTGACCCTCGTCACTATGCTCCAGCTCCTCACCGTCTGAGGCCCTGCGGGATGAGGAGATACGAGCCTCCAGTCGCTAATGTTACTCCCGACCTCTTCTCTGCAAGCCACACGACCACTTCTTCTGCCATAATCATGCAGTTAGTCCTCTTTCCTTCTCTTTCAGAACATTAGAGCATGCTTTGTAACTTTATATACAAACATAGATGCATGTCTAGGATCCCTTGTTACTTGTGATATGACGCTAGTAATTGAAGAACTTACAACAAATTGCCCTAGTTATAATAACATAATCAATTTAATAAATGGGACTTCTAACGAAAAATGTAATTTAAACATGTTGTTAATATTAAAAGGACAAACTTGGACATCAAACTGATGACTAAACAGATTACCTGAGTAATTGGAGATTTTGGATAAACACCTAGATGCTAGAATGTAGAACATTAGCGCCTAAGATGTAGGGTTTCAAAACACTAAGGTTTCAAAACATATAGGTTCCTGAGAAGCAAGGCTTAGGGTGCTTGAGGAGCATGGCTTAACAAAACATATAAGTGCCTAAGGAGCAGGGCTTTAGCAAACCTAGGGATCATCTCACGAACCTAGGACCTAGACAATGCTTGGCCTATGACTAGGGTTTGATTGAGGGTTTGCTTGGCGCTCCAAGGCTTAGGGTGCCTAGCTCGCTAGGACTTAAGAGACCTAAGACACTGTCTGAACTTAAAAATACCTAGACAATGCTTCGCATGTGACTATGATTTGATTTGTTTGGCCCACTAGGGATTTAGAAAACCTAAGGATAGTCACACACTCATGAATCAAGAATTTGAAACATGGTTTGCTGGTGCACCAAGGCTTAGGGTTCCTAGCTCACTAGGCTTAAGAGTCCTAAGACACTTTCTGGAGTTAAGAATACCAAGACGATGCTTTGCATATAACTAGGATTTGATTTTCCTAGCGCACTAGAGCTTTAGAAAATCTAAGGATGGTCGCACACTCACGAACCTAGGGTTTGAAATAGGGTTTGCCTGGCGCACCAGGGCTTAGGGTGACTAGCTCACTAGGGCTTAGGAGACCTAAGATACCGTCTGGACTTAGGAATACCTAGACAATGCTTTGCATGTGACTAAGATTTAATTTGTTTGGTGTACCAAGGATTTAGAAAATCTAAGGATCGTAACACACTCACGAACCTAGGATTTTATTATTTCTCTTTCTTCATTCTCTTTTGCATTTGATTTGTTCTAACGACTTTATTATATCTTCTGATCGTCTTCTTTTTGCTTTTTAAGACCGACAGATACATTCAGGGATTTGGTGGTTCTGGTGAGGTGCTGAAGTGGTATGCAGCTCTTCCAGTCCTGAGTTGTGCGTACATCAATAGATCCAATTTTTCACGCTTTATACCGTTGCTGGGTGAGACCAGCAATGACAAAGTACAGCTGACAGCACTTGCAGAGAGGTGATGGGACACCATCAACACCTTTCACTTAACCACATTTAAGGCCACATTGACCCTGCTTGATTTTGCCATGATCAACGACATTCGGGTTGGTGGTGACCCCATCCCTTTTGATTCCACCATCCCCCAATCTGCAATGGCTCTCACCTATTTTTTAGGCACCATTCCAACCCAGATCGACCAGGGCCGCATCAGGTATTCCTGGTTCCACCCTCATTTCTATGATTTCCATTGTTTAGAGCCCCACCACTATGAGTGGGTTGCTCGGGCTTTTCTTCTGTACATGTTCGGTGTCTCCTTATTCGTGAACAAGGAGAATACTGCTTATCTACATTACCTGGGAGCTCTATTCCATATGGACCGAGTTTCTTCTTATGACTGGGGAGGCGAAGCTCTCGCCACTTTTTATGGCTCTGTGAGGGCAGTGACTCGGCTCCTGCAGGAGCTGAGTGTGGTGGGATACTAGAGGATCTGGGAGGTAAATCGTTATTTTTGTTTTCTACATTTTCTTTTATTCACATATCTGTTATCTGTTCTTTCACTGACCCTTTCTTTTGCAGCTCTGGAGTTACGAGTTCCTTGGGATGCACGTTCCGGCGAACTCTTATGAGGATCCTCAAGTCATTCCCCGCACAGCTCGGGAGGTGAAGAGATTTAGGGGGACGAAGTCCGGGGGGAAGAGTTTAAATAGATTCTGACAGTTTTTGGACCAGCTGACCCCTTATCAGGTATAACTTTTATCTCTTGTTCTTTGCTCTAGTTACTGCTTGATGTTTTCACTGTTCTCACTATTCACTATTCTATTTTTTGATTCGATACCTTCTTTCCATTACAGGTCCATTGGTTGATTAGCAGGAGATTGGGGAGAGGGCTGCCATAAATTTGATGCGATACTTTCGGGTTACGAGTTTTGTTGGAGGGCTCGTTCTACCGAGAGTGGTACTTAGGAGAGCAACTTGTCTGACAGTCCCTCAGCCTGGATAATTTCTGGATCCTTATGCCTCCCCCAACTTCCATGTGTTAGAGTTGGTATACTGAAAATCATATTTTTAATATTTAATTTTATTTTAATAAAACTAATTTTCCATTTGATGAGAATCTTTATGAGCAATGTATGTGTATCATTTTTTTAATGTGATGTATAGATGTCTGATATTCTGTATAGTATTTAATCTAATGTGTAGACTACGGCTTGCACACGGAAGATCAGATTTTAGGTTCTTGTATAATATAAATTTTATGTTCACAATTTAAATGAAAATGGACATACTATCGGTACGACTGTAGTATGGAGTTTTAGTAGGCCTATTGTGGTTACGAGAAATAGATAATAGCGTCATCTATTATTTCGACTCTCTGTGCTAGTATACTTTATGTGTATTGAATGGGACATTTGGGATAATTAATTTTATACTGACTATATAAATTAATTCACACCCCAAGGTTATTACGAATAGTGCTTACCCTCTTAATCCTAAAATAATTATTGATTTGCATATATTTAATATTCATTTTTTTATTCATTAGATGGTGTGATCCTATATGGTTTTATATTTTCGGTGAGTTGGATAGCATATTATTTATATGGCAAATATTAATTATTGACGAAATTCACGTCCCGAAATATCGGGATTGACGATACCCCCTTAAGGAAGCTTATAAGTTTTGACCGGGCCAAACCCCGCAAGTGAATTTGAATATCCGGCGATCAAATAAGTTAAGCAAAAGTGCTTAAGGAATATCAAGATACCGATTAAATTAAATTGTCAGTAATTAAATTTAATTAGCGGGTATCGAGAATCTTAACGTGGGGAGAAATGGTAAGCATTTAATAACAGGAGTTCAATGCAAGAAGATCTTGAGATTATAGGTCATAGTACAATTATAGTTCTTTAGTGGTGTGAACTATAATTCAGTGTTTTATGAAAATTACAGAAATCGCTCCGTCTTTCCATAATTACAGAAAACGCTGGTAGGTGTCTGTATTCCATTGAAAGTCTTACTCATAATTGCTCTCCAGATCCCTACTGTAGCCCTATATATATGCGAGTAGGCTGAACCAGTTTTATATTGATATATCATAATTTTTCTTTTAAGACTAAATATATCTGGATTTTGTCGATACGAGTTCTCGATAGTCCGTAGCCCACACTACGTTCAAGAATCGCATAAAGGAATACATTAGAAGATCTGACAGGACTTTCAACTTGGAATCAAATCGTAGTTGAAGAATCGATCGACAAAAGGTATTCTTCTAAATTAACTTTAGTTGCACGGGTTTTATTTTGATCGTTCGTTGTTAAAAGTTTTATCTGGAGCCCGTTTCAGCGTTTGACCGTCCAGTTAATTTTTTACCAAAAATTATTTACAAAAACAATGATCTTGGCAGTATTGCCTTCAACAATTAGTATCAGAGCCGTTTTGTTTTTTATTTTCGATTATCGGGGTTGACTAGTTTTAGAACTGTTGCTAACTTTGTTTTGTAGGCGTTATAATCCCGATTTTATGATCGTTATTCATTTTCATGTTTGATTGAATGCATAGATGATGATTTTTTTTTCACGGTAGTTGACCGTGATAAATTAATTTTTTTTAGATCGAATGTGAGCCTACGGGACATAGGTTTCGATGTATTTTTTATGTTCTTTTTTTCTAGTTTATTAGAAAGAAAAAAAAAAGAACAGATATGGAAGAACAAAGGCAGCAGCAACCGGCGGTGGTAGGCGGCGGCAACCGGCGGTGGTTCCGGCGGTTTTAACCGCGTTTTTTTTTGTATTGCAATTTTTTTTTCTTTTTCTCCCACCAGATGTTTTTTTTTTTGGATTATTAAAAAAACAAGGAGCCAACCGCGCCGCAGCACCCAAAAACCAACAGCCGCCGCAGCAAGCAAAAGCGCCTAACGCCAAACGCCAAACCGCAGGCTGTGCCAAACGCTGCCTAATGGCAGCGGCACACATATCAGCACCTAAAATGATTTTTCCAAGCTTCTCAAACAGCGCAATTGATCAATCCAGCAAACAACTTTTCGAAACAGTTTCATGGGCAACAGCGTCGAAAAGCCTGGGATTGATGAGCAAACAACTTTTCGAAACAACTTTTCGAAATTTTTCATGAGCAAACAACTTTTCGAAACAGTTTCATGAGAAACAGTAGCGCTAAACATCCTAATCAGCGACGCAAGCAGTAGTTTTCAAAACTAAAGCAAAGTTATCCTAAGCAACAGCGTCCCATTTTTTTTTATTGAAAAAGCAATTGTGTTTGGTTGGAATTGTGCCATAGGCTTTGCACCGAAATAGCCTGGGATTAATTGGCTGCTGGAGAGCTTTTTTCGATGTGCAGCAATTTTTTCCATGCAATTTCGATACTACTCAAATACCGAAAAGCAGCTGATTCAGAAAAGAATTTTTGAAACTCATCCTTTTAAACATGACACTGAAACTCTTTAGAGTTTCGATTCGATCATAAAATCGGAATATATTTATCTTGCATTTAATTTATTTATTTTATATATTAACTGGATGAATGATAAATATTTGTTTTATTTATCCTGTTAATTTAATTAATTCAAAAATTCGATTTCTTTAGTGGTGTGAACTATAATTCAGTGTTTTATGAAAATTGCAGAAATTGCTTCGTCTTTCCATAATTATAGAAATCGCTGGTAGGTGTCTGTGTTCCACCGGAAGTGTTACTCATAATTGCTCCCCAGGTCCCTACTGTAGCCCTATATATATGCGGGTAGGTTGAACCAGTTTTATTTTGATATATCATAATTTTTCTTTCAAGACTAAATATATCTGGGTTTTATCGATACGAGTTCTCGATAGTCCGTAGCCTACACTACGTTCAAGAATCGCATAAGGAAATACAGTAGAAGATCTGATAGAAGTTTCAACTCGGAATCAAGTCGTAGTTGAAGAATCGATCGACAAAAGGTATTCTTCAAAATTAACTTTAGTTGCATGTGTTTTATTTTGATCGTTCGTTGTTAAAAGTTTTATCTGAAACCCGTTTCAGCGTTTGTCCGTCCAGTTAATTTTTTATCAAAAATCGTTTACAAAAATAATGATCTTGGCAGTATTGCCTTCAACAATTAGTATCAGAGCTGTTTTGTTTTTTGTTTTCGGTTATCGGAGCCGAGTAGTTTTAGAATTGTTGCTAACTTTGTTTTGCAGACGTTTGAATTCCGATTTTATAATCGTCATTTATTTTCATATTTGATTGAATGCATGGATGATGATTATTTTTTTTCACGGCAGTTAACCGTGATAGATTAATTTTTTTTAGATCGAATGTGAGCCTACGGGACGTAGGTTTCGATGTATTTTTTTATGTTCTTTTTTTGTAGTTTATTAGAAAGAAAAAAAAGTAAGAACATGTATGGAAGAACGAAGGCGGTGGCAACCGGTGATGGTTCCGGCGATTTTAACCGCGCTTTTTTTGTATTGCAATTTTTTTTTCTTTTTCTCCCACCAGATTTTTTTTTTTAGATTATTAAAAAAACAAGGAGCCAACAGCCGCCGCAGCAGCCAAAAACCAACAGCCACCGCAGCAAGCAAAAGTGCCTAACGCCAAACGCCAAATCGCAAGCTGTGCCAAACGATGCCTAATGGCAGCGGCACATATCAGCACCTAAAGCGGTTTTTCCAAGCTTCTCAAACAGCGCAATTGATCAATCCAGCAAGCAACTTTCCGAAACAGTTTCATGATTTTTTCCAAATCACTGAAGCAGTAGCGCCAAACATCCCAATCAGCGACGCAAGCAGTAGTTTTCAAAACTGAAGCAAAGTTATCCTAAGCAACAGCGTCCCATTTTTTTTATTGCAAAAGCAATTGTGTTTGGTTGGAATTGTGCCATAGGCTTTGCACCGAAATAGCCTGGGATTGATTGGCTGCTGGAGAGTTTTTTTTTCGATGTGCAGCATTTTTTTTTCATACAATTTTGGTACTACTCAAATACCGAAAAGCAGCTAATTTAGAAAAAGATTTTTGAAGCTCATCCTTTTAAATATGATACTGAAACTCTTTAGAATTTCGATTCGATCATAAAATCGGGATATATTTATCTTGTATTTAATTTATTTTTTTTATATATTAACTGGGTGAATGATAAATATTGGTTTTATTTATCCTGTTAATTTAATTAATTCAAAAATTCAGTTTTAATTAAAATATTTTGTAATAAAAATGAAATTAAAATTTTTTAATTAATAAATTTTAATTAAATGAAAAAACATTAGATATTTTATATTTTACAAAATATCACGTTTAAAGATGATTTTTTTTTTAAAATCGGATATCTTAAAAAAACGTGAGAATTAATTCTGAATTTTGTATTAATTAAATGAAAAAATTCTTAATTGAAATAAATTATTATTTTTTAAAAAATATAAAATAAAAAATAAAATAAATAAATGCTTTTAATCACTACCTTAGCTGAAAATCCAAAAAAAATTGTACATTTATTAAATTTTATTTGTTACGCATTTAAACACGAAAAGATGGTTTGATAAATCAAAATCTTTAGAATCGTGTA